>JAMAKT010000089.1:31883-143960 GCA_023628415.1 Hypoxylon sp. PDH2405 | reverse complement strand
TAAATGAAGTAGGTGTTGGAAAAGTTAAAAGTGGGCGACTCAATTGGGTGGGCGAGTCAATTGTGGAATACGTTATTATTATTATTACTTACTTAATATTACTTAATTTTCTTTTCGTAATTAACTTTTATTTTCTTTTTATAATTTCTTTTATTTTTTTTAATTATTTAAGTTTAATTTAAACGTTTATTTTTAACTTAAACGTTTGTATTTATTATTTATCGTTTCGTTAACTAGGAATTCCCAAACGTTTATTTATTTTAACGATAAATTTACTATAAATTTATGGTTTATTAGTCTTAGCGAACTCCGCTAAGGTAATCCTTGCAGGTGTCTAGGTCGTAAGATAGTGGCAAGCAACACAACCCGCTCTTAGATCCAGTCAAGGTCTTACCAATTTGCGGGCCAGTTATGCATTGCCGTGCAAGATCTTCGATCCGCCTAATCTCGGAGACGTCGGTTTGGCGCATATTTTGTGAAACTCTACTCGGCTTTCTTTACTGATTCTCGCAAATTTGGAGCCGTGCCGTAAGTCATCTGCGTATTCTTTTGCTCGATGTCGGCAGCCCAGAGCGCAGCGCCCACTAATAACGGTTGTCAATATCGGAGGCTTGGTAAGATAGAAATAGGCCCATGTCCTCACCAGTGTTTGTGAACGCAAAGAACATTGATAGCACAGGTATCATCTCGAGGAGAGTTGCTATCGTCCCAAAGCTACAGGCCGGCATCAGTTTAGCGTCTCCCGTGAATAAATTAGGATTTTAAATGTGACAGCTCAAGTGTGAAAATAGTCGATGGCAACGAGGTGATCCTGGATATAAGATAATAGATGCCATATATAAATAGATTTGGATTAGGCTTACGTTGTGTACGAGCCAGTATGGCGTTCAAGCCAATCTTGCTGCTGAGATGAGGACCATCCTTTCAGTTGAAAATACTGTTGTCAGTTAGATATGTAGTCGAGTAGTGTCTAGATGAGAACAGACCCGATCGTGAACGAAACTGCCTCTTGTTCGCCCTTGGAGAAGTATAAAGATGGCTGTGCCAACAACTGCCCAAATGCATAGCTCATTAGCGGCGGAAAAAAAAACGTAACCTTGAGTAGGTGGCATACCAGGGATAAAATTGAGGGGAAGATACATAACGTATCTAATTAAGGCCTTTGGAGAGAACTTCTTGAAAGGACCTTTGACAATCTTGCCCAATCTTCCAATAGGATCGTTGCCGGATTTTAATTGCCGCCCCTCGCTAACAATTTCGGTTGCATTCCTTGCAACGAGAGTACCATCAAATGTATCAAGGAGAGCATCCTGTAGGAGGAAATTGCGAGAGATGATGTTGACAATGGTGGAACTCTCGCTGAGTATGAGAAGAACTGTTGTGAAGACGGCTAAGGGTCCGTTTACGAAGACGAGCACTGCCAATTGTGGTAGGTAGGTGAAGAAGAACATGGAGGCCAACACTCCGGCAGTAAGCCCTAGTGTGGGTAAGATGCGGGAGGAGAATGGCTTCCACAGTGATTTGTGCGTTAGGAAGTAAAAAATACCCCTAATGAGAGATTAGCTCTGGATGGTGACAACTCGGCCTCAAGTTGGTAGGCTATGCGGCATGATGGATCGATACCTGAAGGGATATAAATAGGCACCGCTTCTAGCTGCATCTGAGAGGAGAACTTTCGCTTTCTCGTAGTCCTCTTTCCTACGATGGGTTATGTGTTAGTTGGCAGAATTTATGAGAAGATTCCATATTCGTGTGTTGTGTACATACGCAACCTGCTGGGCTTTCGCTTGAACGTTGCTGGCGAAGCTGCTAGACATTCTGGAAGTGGAAGGCTTCGTTAGACTTCAGGATTTCAAGGCCTAGGTATGTATTGAGAGTGCCTTTCTGTACTGTAGGTAAGTAGCAAATATGACAAAAGCTTGGGATAATTGCGAGCAGGTTTCATTATTTTATTTGTACTTTAGTGGAATGGCAGATAAGTCCAGTCAATATTGAATGACACATGCGACTTTTTGTTAATTATCGTGAATGGATGTTGTCGTCATAATCGTCATAAGATTCAAATGGACCCAGGCTGCCAGGATGCCAGGGGTCCTTGTCCTATCATGGGCTATCATCGCAGATTTTGACCCACTTTCCCTTTTCGACAGGAGCTTTGACCGCGTGCTACGCTAGATCTTTGGCTGATATAATTTGTCTTGGTCGTTTCTTGTAGCCAGAGTAATGTGGTGCACATCCAGATCAAAATCTATTGCGCAAAAATTCATCATGCCAAGCCTTCCCTCTTTCAAGGGTATTTTTTTATGATAAAAAAAAAGGACACAGGGGGAGGAGAAAGGAAGAAGAGGCATGGAACAAGACGGTAGGTAGAATTTGTTCTCATAATCGTCCACGGTTACACAGGGTATAATAATCCTCATCTTAGCCCGTAAACCCGTAAGCCCTCAAGCTACCTACGACGCGGGTCTTTACAACTTGATAATCTAACTCCAGGGCCATTCCGTAGATGCTAGTATGCAAGGAACGCTTTCCTACCCCTTATAAGGCCATATATAATATCTCTCCACCTTCGGAAAAAAAAAACGAGGAAAAGCCCTGAGAGGTATCAAACATTCCCTTGCGCCTACCAGCAATGATAGCCCTGTTCCTAACCCTCGACCGTATTCCTTGATGCTGTCCCAGCGCGTATTATAAAGTCATAGCGCTATAAGTATAACCGAACGCCGATAGTGTCATGTGGAAGTCAATTATGCAATCGAAATATCTATCACCGATCCCGAGTACCTGTGTCCTCTTCCGCTTGTCTAGATCGAGATAAGAGTCCGGTTCGCAAGTTATTCCTGAATGTACTAAACCATCCTCCCTGATGCGAGCGGTGAGATAATGGTGTACCTTGTTCTACATCAGTATCATCCCCTTCGCCTTGGGAGGCATCAGGAGACGAAGAGCTTGTTGCCTGCGCTTCTAGTTCGTCGTCACTATCATCTTGATATGGCTCGTATCGTGGGCTAGATGGTACCCCGCGAGCTAGAGACCGTACAACGTCGCCCTTGCAAATAGGGCACGTTCGTCGCCGCGTTATCAACCATGGTGTTCTACCATTAGTTAGTTCCATGTCCCCCTAGTCATGGGGGAGTAAACTTACATGCATTCCACGTGGAACTCATGCCCACAAGGTAAACTCATGACTTGGCTGACGCCGTCGACGTATTCTTCTAGACACACAACACACTCGACTTGACGGCCCATATATTTCTTCCACTGGCTTGAAGGGTGTGCATTACGCTTCTCATGCTCTGCACGCGACTGGGACCTAGGTAGTGATAGTGAAGAATCCATCTGTAGAAGGTCGCTAGTTGAAGGCACACCGGTAGTGGTCCTCGACCGGGGTCTGGACCTTGACGGGCCTTGCTGACTTTGTAGCAATGGCGTCGTCGGGGATGAGCTAGTGGGTGACGGTACTCTGGACGTACGACTCGGCGTGGAAGTCATGGTATGATACGTACGCACCGGAAGTCGTTCGACCACGGATTTTGGAGCCCTCCATCTTCTTCGTCGAATACGGGCTCGCAAAATGAGCAAGGCGTATACTACCGTGAGGGTAATAAGTGGGCTAATAACTAGAACCAAGAGCGTGTCAAAGAAGGGACTAGCGCCATTAGAGGGAGTAATGATCACCCATAGTCCTTCCCGTTCATCAGAGGAGGGCCCAGAAGGAGGTTTTCCAACATTGGGCGCATCATTTGGCTTAGACTGGGCCTCGACGTTTCTGGAGTTCGTATCACCATCGTCCCCGAATAGCTTGGAAATAAGGCCTCCGTTACTTGAAGCTGGCGTCTTCCCTTTAATAGACCCGATCGCGTCGGACCCTTGGATAGGCATATTACCGGCAGCATATTCTCCACTGTTGGGAGTGACCCTGCCACCCTTCGGCTTATTAGTATTTTGCTCCTTATTTTCCGGGACTCCGGCATCTGAAACTTGATCAGATCTCGAACTCGGTTTAGAAGGCTTATCGTTACCTTCCACCGACCCCTGCGACTCGCCGTCTTGATCAGAAGAGCCGAGTAGGTCTGGATCTCGCCAATCTTCCACGCCTATCTGAAAATTATCATTGGGAGTTTGCTTAGTTTTGGTGTTTGAGGCACCATCTGACCTAGCCTTTGCGGCGCGCTCTAAGCCGCTCTTTATGACTTTGTCCCTTTCATCCGAGAAGTCTTCAACTAACACCCAATCAAGTTGACCACTGCTAGGTGGGCGGCTTCCACTAGCAGCTACGTTCACACTCGAACCGGAACCCAAGCTGAAGATTCTCGAGAGCCAACCAAGAATTGAAGCCGAAGATCCATCGCTTGATGATAAAGGCTTCTTCGTTATTGGGGCTTTAGTGCCTTTGGATTTTGGACTAGTCTTGGGGACCAGGGCCGGCGCGGCCGCGTGTCTTGCTATTCTGCTCTTTCGGACTTTCTCGGACTGCTGTACTTTCAGAGAAGGCTTGCCATTCTCATCGATTATATCCTCGATATAGCTTCCGGGCTGCATCATAAGTGAGAGAAGATACGCGGTCGTGCGAGACGTAAATATCGAAGGAATGGTGACGTTAGAAGTGTCTCCATGTGCGTACATCTGTATTAATGGGCCGCCTCTTTGATTGTCACCGACGATGAGAGCAATAGCGCCTCGACGCTGAGCCCACTTCACTTTCTCCAAAAACCCACAGCCACCACGACTTAGTAGAACGATCTTGCCGGCAATTTCGGCCCCCTCCTGTATAGATTGAATATCGGCATGACCGGAGCTTGACGAACCAAGTGCGTCGCCCTGAGACTTGGCTGATTGATCAAGACTTTGATGTAGGTAATCGTCGGTGCCATCATCAATCGGCTTGGTTTTGAATTTGGGCTCGGAATTGGAGGCGGCAGTTCGGCCGACTAGAGGAGCTTTGGGATCGGTTCGTTTCTGGTTTTTCGTCTTGCCGATAGCGGCGACAGATTTGAACTTATGTTGACTCTCCCTCGTTGACGGTTTCAAGACAGCATTCGAGGTGCCATCACCCCAACCAGGCACATCGCTACAGCCTAATTCACCTTCGCCCTCCCCATCTTGCATGGACTCCTCAGTAAAGCCACTGCCAATCCATAGCTGCCCGTTTAAGCCCTTGGTGGGTAGCGGGGGTCCGAAGGCGGCAGGTCTGGCTGCAAACGAGGTACTATTGTCATCGGCTATGGTAATGATGGCATTTGGCGGGAACAGAGTAAACGGTGTCGAGAAGGAGAAGAAGGATCTGAAGCCGGACTTTTGCGTAGATTGCGGAGAAGATATGATAGGCGCAGGGCGGCCGACTGACGTTATCGCGCGACACAGGAGAAAGAGACAAGCAAAAAAGAAGAGGACGAGAATGGCGATCCTCGGTGGTCGCATATTTGTAATGTATGTGTAAAGGCAGCGGAGTAGTGTTCTTTAATATAGCAGGCAATTCAGCTGCCTGACCGTATGGACGAACATTCGTAGCAGGAGTCAATTTATTATTAGAAGCTAGCAAGGGGGCGAAATATGAAGTATTCAAGGTGACTCAAGCCCAGATAGGACCGAGTGTGGGGTGAAGCCAAAATAACGAGACCCAGAAAAGGGAACGGTTAGTAGAAAGGTAGGATAGCTTTGGAAGAGAATCTATAAGTTTAATAGACCTCGAAAGGTCCCCTGGACGCGAGAGGTTGGACGAGGTCGGACGAGGTCGGACGAGGCTGGGCTGGGCGACAA
The DNA here is from genome assembly GCA_023628415.1 of Hypoxylon sp. PDH2405. Classification (NCBI taxonomy): domain Eukaryota; kingdom Fungi; phylum Ascomycota; class Sordariomycetes; order Xylariales; family Hypoxylaceae; genus Hypoxylon; species Hypoxylon sp. PDH2405. The sequence continues at coordinate 138,200 of JAMAKT010000089.1, read as the reverse complement.
CAATGATGGCGATGGGAAGAAGAAGAATAGTAATAATAGGAAAGATGGGGATGCACCAACTGCGGAGTTGACGGTATTGCTCTTGGTACCTAAGCTGCATACTTACCTAATTGGGACCGTTAAAGTTAATGGTGAGGTCAGGGTGGATTATCAGTGCGGGCAGGTTCTAAGGTAGTGGGCTCCCGGGCTTGAGTGGGCGCATTTAGCATCTATGAATGGGGCCATCGGAGCCTATCATGCACCCTTCAGCCGGTCATAGAGCATAGGATGTAGGTACATGTAGGTTAGTTCCAAGTAGAGGAAGGAAACGCGTGCGCGTGTCACAGTTGTACCTGTTCCCTACCCACATACATTTATGTACTTGTAGGTAGGTACATACATGTATGTAGGTACATAGCGTCTGGATGGACTAACGTGAAGCAACAGCAGGTACTACACCCTACGGTACATGTAATTGTTGACTCCTTTTTGCCTTCACCTCCATACCTTATGAAGTAGGTAGGGTACCTACATACCGAGACTCATGTATGGACATGTGCATATGATCTAATACATGTAGTAACCAACATTCAATTAGGTACGTAAAGAACCCTACTATGTAGGTAAGGTACATACATATATGTAGTAGATGAAGCTTCATGCTTCAAAGTTCAAAGTTCCATCCTTGCCGATTTGGAACTCCGAGAAGAGACCTAGGTACATGTATCTACCTGCAGGGTACAGTACATATATGTGTGGGGCATAGGGGCGAAATGACCTCACTGTTGATCACACGAACATACGGTACATGCAATGGGCGACTTCAGCACTCTTTTTCAATGCCTTTTTGTACGAGAAACTCCGTCTCAGCAAAATGGTGAAGATTGGCTTATATAAAACTGCAGGTAGTAATTTGAGAATTATCAAGCTGAGAACATTGAAGTTGGAAGCCGCTCAAGACATCTACCAGATCCAAACTTTACATGTGGCCATTGTCACACATAATGCCTCATGGCCCGCGGCGAACTGAAGTTAGATGCCTAAATGTTACTGGATTAGGTTGTTTTCTTGTCAATTGAGATGCTAAGGTCCTGCTCAACGAGAAGACACCAACTTCTAGTAGTTCTTCCCCATTCTTCCCCATTCTTCTTTGGGTAGCTTCAATATTATTTTCTTACTTAAAGAGAACTGGCTACATTGGTACCGATGTATGGGTATGCGCTCGCATCTCCCGATTTATCCGATTACAAGCTCCTGAAACAGGTCGAAACCAAGCCGTGCCTGTCAATCACACAAACTGCACGACATCTCTTCGTTAATCAACAGATCGTCAAGAGTACAACCCTGCGAGATAGATCCGCAGTGATTTGAAATAATTTTACTTATCTAGAACTTGCCATCAACGCCATGCTATGCTATGCTATGCTGTGCTGTGCTATGCAACCATCAGATGGGACCTTTTGTATGCCCTCAAATGCAATAATAGCTAAGACCCGGGTCTATGCGCCTTTCATGATATTTGTGATCGTGTATGCTTCGAATGACCCTATTCTCTATTCGGCATCTCCCGCAAGACTCACAGTGCCGTCTTTGTTGACCACTTTGCCGCGGTCCCATTCTCTCAAACCACCAGCCTCAGCCCATCGGACGTCAGCTTCAGCCTTCTCGTCAGCCTTCTCCCACTTCCTGATCTGTTCTTCCGTAAACCCAGCAGAACGTAGTCTGTCCGCCCCTTGCTTTTTCCACTTCTGACGATCACGGAATGCTTCCACTACGTGGTCCCAGTCGTCTTCATCTTCTGGTTCAGGTGTAACATCGTTCTTCGGATCATAATCGGGTGCGAAGCGACTATCTATCCCGGACGTTGCGGCATTGGCTCCACGTCCTCTTCGTTGAACAGTCGACGTTTTAATTGGCGCAGGACCTATGATCTCGTCTAACGGATCCGAGTCTGAGGAATCTTCAGGCTCGGAGGGCCGATGGACAGAGCGCTTTGCGGCACTTGTTTGTCGGTGGCTCTCGCGCCAGGGTGAACATGCTCGATTCTTGCGACTTGGAGTATTGTATGAAGATGATCCGAGTTCTTGATTCTCTTCTCGACGATGAGCATAACGTGAGACTCCGCTGTGTTCCGGTAAGCGACTTGTCCGACCACCATCCTTCTTAAAATCCGTGTCACCATCCATGGGACTCTTATGGTGTCTGTGGGAACTCCTTCCTCTAGAGCTATGCCCTGCTAAACCGGGGGCACTGCTGACAGACGTATCGATCCCCTCGGTTCTACGTTTCTTAGACGATCCACCAAGTATAGCTGCGATATCTCCTAACATACGCTTTCGAGTGTCTCCTGGTCCGGGCTTGGACTTCCTCAGTTTGCGTTCTTCTTCCCTTCGCTTTTTCTCTTCGGCGTCTTCAAGGTCACGCAGTTTGGCCTGTGACTCGGCGCTTTCTTTAGCTAAGAGAGCGCGATTATGACTATTAGTGTCACGGATTATATTGTTGAGGAACCGAGTGTTGGGCTTGGGCTGATTCGCGGGGCGCCTAGCAAGAGCACTCGTTAGCAACTTGCCATTTCTGCGGCCATTTCTCTCAGAAATGGCAGAGTTTCCCGTATTGCGGAAGAGAATCTGCGCATATCCACGCGTCAAATAGGCGCTTACTTGGTAGTTTTGAATGCGTCAAGGCCCATCGCTGAGTATTTTAGGGAGCAATCTTGGGCTTCCTTGACCAGGAGCTCAGCAACTTGGTCATCTGTGAGTAGATCGTCAGGAGGCATCTTCAAACTGGAAATAGGAAGAGACGATAATATGAGGATGACGATGTAGAAAAATCGGACTTCTTATTAGACGAGAGTAGAAGGGCCCAGAGGTTTGATGGTCCAGCACGACGAGCCAGCGGGGTGGATGATTTTCAAGGTTGAACTAGTGGGTCCTTACCCGTTGTGGGGTTAAGGATCCGTTGTTTTTTTAAAAAAAGAGGAAAGAAAAAAAGGCGGGTCGCGGGTCCTTAGCTAGATAGCAGGCTAGCAAGAGGGTATGTAAGCAAAGTTATCGGTTTATCGATTTCTTTTATCGGTTATTCGATTGTCGGGGGTCTTTATCTACCTACGAGCCATACATACTTTTCCTTTCCTGGACAAAAGTAAATAAAGGAGCTTCTGGTTGCATTTGACGTCGAACAACAGGAAGCTTTCATCCCCGATTATTATCACACGTCCAACAAACAGAGCTTGCCGTCAAAGGGCTAGATATAGAAGAGTTATATCACCAAGCATTCTCGTCAATTGAGTCGGAATATATTGGCCCATTCAACTAGGCAAGCACGTGACGAGTTCATTCGCAATGGCGCCTCTTACGGCAGAAGGCGTCTTGGCTCAGTTACGGACGGTTGCTGCGGATCAGGAAATCACCATCTTGAAGCTCAGTGAACCCATATCGGCCGCCATCACACAATTACAGGATCCTCATCAGCGAACATCGGACATATCTACTTCATCCCTCGATGCAACAACGCCGTCTTCTCTGGAGGCAGATTTAACGCATTACAAAGAACTATTCGCCAAGCTGCGTTTTAGTTACGTCGAGCAAGTCACCAAGGAGAAGTTCATTCGTGCCATTGTGGGCGACCCGCCTCTTATTGTCACGCCGCAGGAAAATTTAGATCTCGAGAAGGATAATTTGGAAGCAAAAGCAACGCTCAAAGCCTTGAAGACTGAGGTCGCAGCTATGGTTACCGAGCTCGAAAAGAAAGCGAGGGATCTAAGTAAAAAATACGAGAAAGTCAAAGTCGAGACAATCAGATTAGAAGAGCTTCCCGGTAAAACTAGGGAGCTTGAGAATGCAGTCGCAGAGTTGAAAAAGACGCAGGCGGCGGGATCAAGTCCGAACCCAGAGTTAAACTTACCGTTGACCAAGACGTTAGACTTGGTTGAATTGAAGAAGCGGCGAAGGGCTGAGTTGGATCGACAATTGGAGCAGCTTCAAAGTCAAGTTCCGAGGAAGAAGAAGGAACTAGACCGCTTACGTGCTGAGCTACAGCCCCTCGAAATGAAAAGGCAGAACAGCGTGGCTGCTGCAAAGGAGGCGAGAAGGCGGAAAGAGGCGGCGCTCGGTGGTGTTCAGGACGATCTCGAGGAGAGAGGCCGCTGGTTTAGAGCTTCAGAGGCAGGCTTGAAGCAGGCATTGGAAATCCAATGTTGAAAATTACCAGGCTGTTTACTTGGCAAGAAGGATGCTAGGCGTTTCGAGGCGTGCGGTACTCTTTTTCTTTTCTGCAGTTTCTAGAATTGCGACTGGGATATGAAATGAAGACGATGCTCAGACGGTTGGGCACAAGGAGGTAGACTGGTAAGGGAGATAGGTGTATAGGTCGTGCTAGCAATGGTTGTACGGGCTTCATACAACTAATAAGCCTTAGACAGCGAACTTCTTGTGCTCTCCGCTTACCATCCCAAACCCACAGGGTCTCTACTGCAGGTCCTGCCTAAATTTAAGGGGCATTTCAATATGTTCTACTCCTAATAACGCCAATAATACATCCGTATCTTAATAGGACCCATGCTGAAAAGACAGGGTTTTCCAATAATATGCTCTTCTTACAATTGCAGATCAAACGTAATAAATTGCATAGGTGCCTAATTGTAATGAATAACTAGTGTACATGGAGGCCATGGAAAAATGCCAGCGACATATCTCTGGTTATCTTCATGTCTTGATATTAGGACTTCGAACTGTATTCACTAGAAATAACTGAGTCTAGCGCTTGATATCTAGAGTTACGCATTGGCTTTGATCAGATCGACCGCCTGCTAAGCGTCAGTCTAGATTTTCGTGCAGGCCGAGGGTATGCTTACTTTTTCGGCAATGGCGTATACAGTCTGGCAAGTGTTCGCTCCAGGCAATGTAGGCATGATACTGGCGTCGACGACTCTCAGACGCTTCACTCCGTAAACCTTCAACTCCTCATCAACAACACCACCAAGTTCTTTCGGCATCATGGCACAAGTCCCCGAAGGATGGAACTCAGAAGGGCTGAGGTTTTCCGAGAGGAAGCCAGCCAGATCTTCAGGCTCGTTAACGTAGTCAGGTGGCTGCAATTGTCTGGGAATGAGCTCCTTTAGTCGCGTCTCGAAAAAATATGTCTTAGTGAATCGAAGGAACTCAATCATGATATCAAGGTCCACGGGGTTAGTCAGCGCCCGGTAGTCAACAGTAGGTTCTGTATTATGAGGATCCGTCGTGTTGATGTTTACCGTGCCGCGGCTTAAGGGATGCAGGTCTATTAGTGGACCCGATGATCCAGAACCTGATAGGACATGATTACTGGAGTAAACCAAGTTAGTTGCTGTTACCAGCTATGAAAACTCCAAGCATGCTTCGTGAGTCTATACATGGCATGCCTGAGTTTGCTCTACCCTGGGAAGTGTGTCGAGAATGCGTTAAAAGAAAGACAGCTAGAGATAATGACACTTACTAAAATGCCGTGTTCGTGGAGCGAATTGCCTTGGCCATGTTCTTCATCTGTGCGCTATAGCCTACAAATTGATATTAGGCTTTATCTTTTGTCACCTCTCAATCTCTCCTTACTCACCAGCAACGACTGTTGGATCGGTTCCCGGAGGCAGCTGAGCTCCATGATCTTGGTTTTCCAACTTGGTCGCTATGCTTTCAAACCTCGTAGGAGAGATGATCGGCATTCCTAACCATGCCGCAGCATTGCCTATGCCCATGGAGTATGGGCCTAAATTACGCCACACGTTAGTTCATATCAGGTACGCACTCAACTGATAGCTGCTTTCATACTCACCTGTCTTGTTGGTCCTCCATAGCTCCTGCGCCCAATTAGTAAAATTGGGATTTTGGAACATATCTAGCGGGCTCGGGTGAGTGGTAAAATTTTGTACTATATAAGTGGTTTTTAGGTATTTAAACTCCTCGGACATGTACGACACCATGCCTAAGTTTTTTTTTTCTATGGCTACTTACGCACGATACTCATGAACATCGTTGGATGATCCTGGAAGTTCTGACCAACACCTGGCAGGTTGACAGTTGCGTTGATGCCTGCGGACTCAAGAAGCTTACGTGGTCCAATACCACTGAGCTGCAATAGCTGAGGAGAATGGATCGCACCTGCGGAGAGAATAACTTCACGGTTGGCTTTAACGGTAGTGTAAGTAGTAGCATTGCCCAGATTCTGTTGGAAAATGACTCCAGTGGCCGTTCCATCCTCAAGCAGAATTCTCGTCACTTTTGACTTGGTAATAACGTCATGACTAGTTCTGTTAATTCCGTCGAAATGTCCGGTCCTCGCATATGACCTCTGAACCTTTTTGGGGTCCATGAAAGTTGGGAACCAGTATACACCAGCCCGACCTGCTCCGGAGTCGGGAGGGAACTCGACCCCGGGTATGTCTCTGAAGGCCTCGATTTGTGAAGCTCCGTCTTATGTTAGTAAAACCGCCTACCTTGAATGAAGTAGACGTGGGCAACCCACCTAAACCAGGCCATTGGAAGAATGGCCATCCAGCGTATATCCCAGAGCTGTTGCCCCAATATGAAGAGTCGTAGGTGATATTTACAGACTCCGCCACAGCTGGGTCAGGGGGCACAAAGTTTAGGGCCTTTGCCGATTGGTTAGAAGAAGATTGAAGGAAGAAGGTTGACCTATACCTTCTTCAGATAAGGCAATAAGCCATCCCATGACCAAGTAGAGCGATTACCGAAGAAGCTACCCCATCGATCATAATCCTCGGATGTCCCTCGCACAGTCATCATAGCGTTGATAGCCGAGCTACCACCGACTAGGTTCCCAGCGATGACCGCTGTGCTTCGGTTCTGCAGATTGACTTGAGGAACAGAATGGATCTGATACGAAAAGGTGGGACCCGTAGCAGCAGTCCCTGAATAGACCTGCTTAATTCTAGGAGAATCGACTTGAAATAAATATTAACTGCCCATTCCACCTTTGGTTCATGTTGGTGCAAGGTATCTTACCCACATCGCCATTTTCCACAACGAGAACGGTATCTATGGTTGGTTCATCAGTACCTGATTACCCAGATGTACGTTTAGACACCAGGATTCTCTGTGACTCACATTTCCCATCTGCTGTTAAACGATCTGCTACCGTCAAACCTGCTGTCCCTGCGCCAACGATCACGTAGTCATATGATGGCTTCACCTGTGATGAGCCATTCAGAAGTCTTAGCCGAAGCTCCGACCTATGGCGTGCTTGGCCGAACGGTTCCACAGCTGCAAGCAGCAAGGTTGCCAAAACTCCAAACCTAGTGACTTGAGCTAAAGGCATTGTGAAATCCCAGGTTTGACTTGGCACAAGTCGTGGGCTCTACCCACAGCGGCGACTGGTGCCATTTAAATGTTGTAATATGCTTCAACTGACGACCCTATGCCGGTTCCCTTAAACTGGCTCATTCATGGCTGATACTGCATGCCAAAGACGAGAAGTTAATATACATCAATGTACCCACAGCCAACACTGTCGAATACGAGCAGGCTACATGAAAGCGACCTCTCTAGGGCCGGGTACGCGAGCAGGGCGAAGGATTGTTCAGCCCTAGATTATGATATAAGTGCTTATTTCTTTATTAACGTCCGAAGAAGTAGTACTATGAAGTAGGACCCGTATATATTGGATTCAGTCCAGCCCGTAAACTTCCGTTCGGTTCATCGGCATGTATTGTCAAAATGCCACGTATCACCTGCGTAAAAACGTGGTATGAATACATCTAATTTAAGGTTGAGAAACGACTGCGGGGATATTGATTAAGCAATCAATCCCCTGGCTTAAATAGAAAAAGATGTGTCAATTTCCCGGAATTACATACTTTGGGTGGAATTAGCCGCCATATATGGGAACGCGCCATTAACAGAAGCGTAACCTAAGCGCCTTTCTGTTTTTATTCCTTACCTTAGGTTGTTTCTGATAATACAGCACGTGCCCAGTTAATCTTAACTACAACTACGTCTATACCCATCATCTCTATCTTTTCATGCCAGTTGAAAATGCTCTGACCACAGGAACTTGAGCGTTCTCAGCAGAATGAGGTGTTCGGGAGAGAATACCACATCAAATCGGCGATAGATATGACATACGAAGGGAAGACTTACTTTCCAAAATGAACATGGAATCTCTGTTAGCGTCAACAGTCGAATCACAGAAGCACATCCTTCGGTAGTTCCCTTGGTCCTTCGCAGTATTTTCCTTTCGCGGGAACGTCTTCCCCTTCAGCCGAATTTCATTTCGGATATGATTTTCCCCGTATCGTTACTCCACGCTTGATCATGAGATCTGTCATCATGGCATTATTTAATACCCTATATCGTATTGTCAGCAGGATATGGAGAATGGAACTAAGTATATTTTCCTTGATTTCGATTAAGTATTTATATAATCACACTCGTACTATGAAATCCCTGGAAGCAGCTAATAGATTCTCTTTATAGTCCATCCCCCCGTCCCCTCTTCTCTCTCTCTCTCTCTCTCTCTCTCTCTCTGTGTGTGTGTGTGTGTGTGTGCGCCCGTGTATGTCTTCTCTTCTTCTTTTTCCCCTTTAGGTAAGACAGATCATCGTGGAGTATATCGGCCTTCTAAATACAACTACGCCCTCGTGTGAAAGTAATGGCAGTGTATTCCTTTCCGCACCATGAATGTGTGAAATTCTCATTTCTGTGAATTATCAGGCCTCACTAATCTCCCCATGTCTCGTTTTGTGTTTCTTGGTCGTATCTTGAATCCGAGATCATCGCAGCTTCTAATAAGAGCCTAATGAGTGAGCTAGAGTCATTGTCTCTCTATGTAGTTGCGGTTGGTAATATGCCTTTTTATTGTTCTCCAAAGATTACTCAACACCTGGGAGACTCTAGTTTTGAGGCAAGGGGAAGAGGGCCCATAAACTAGAAGGCGTTAAGTGTAAGTGGTTATATAGTAGCTGCGTGAGATAAAAATCAGACATTAAATCACGAGGAGGTTGAATATACTGATAAATGATGTAGACAAATCCAATTTGAAGAGAGGTGGCGGTTGATGAAGGTTAGTTAACGTCACATATGAGAGTGGACGAACTAGACATTCCAAGGTTTATAAGCAGTGTAGTCAAATACATATAGTTATGCCACAGAATCCACTGACAGGGTAGCGACTTTCTAAAGTATGACTCAAGAGAAGATACACGATTTTCTTAGCCCGGTCCAGGAAAGTAGCGTAGGGTTATGGTATTTATTTCTTATGTTATTATAAAGGGGTATTGCAAAGACACACTGCCTTAGACGTAGTCAAGTGCTGTTGGCTACATATATCCAATATGTGACAGCCATCAGTAATGATCTAGGGTAGCTTCGTGTCTTGCTGTCCTGGCCGGCTTCGGAAAGAGGAGTATCCGAAGTAGGGATTGAGAGAATATAAGTATATATGTTCCATTGGATCCAGTTTGAGTAGAACCCTTTCTTTGGCGAATTGAAAATGCCGTTTGAGATATTTATATTTACATATATACATGTACATAGTCGTAAAATCCAAGTATTGAGGTCGAAGTTATCGTATACATTGATTGCCCCAGAGATATCAGGCTCCGTACAAAACATATTGGGAAATAACAACCTGCTACCGGTAACGTGAATCATGTACATGCCATCAAGGTCGGTTTCCACCTGCTTCAACGGTCAGTCACAGAAGTGGTTGGTCTAGGGAGGAAGAGGCGTGCGCGTGAATATCGAACTTGCCCAGGAGCAGAGACAGGTATACGCGCGTTTCCCTGATGAGATTAACGCGAGGTGCTATTTCCTTAGGGTAGGTAGTACGAACCTTGGGATAGTGTTATCTTCTCCTTCCCTCCATTAGAAAATACGGCAAACCGCGCGCCTTCCCTGCCGCAAATCGATATCCAAGTCCATTCCAGGTAGTTGCCCCCGAGACGAGCTCTTACTAATTTGGCCAGGTGACGGATTGTACCGTTAGTAGCATGAAATCTTATTCCGTCACCTCTGCTTCAATCTTGAACTGCATTTCGTTGTATCGGTTTCCGTAGAATCGCCGAGACGACAACATTCTCTTCTTCTTTCTTTCTCCCCCCCTTTTCCTTCTTTTTCTTTCGGAAATAGGTCTCCTGCCACCATCAACTCATGTTCCATCTTCGAGAGATTTGGTACTGGTCATAGCAAGGCATCAGTCAAAAGTACGACAGTGCGACGTCAACTGATATCCGACTGCGCGCATTCGTGTAATTTGAGAGGCCCATATCAAGTGAACGTCCTCAGTTGACAGTGCACACAAGCTCTCTAATCTAGCCTTTTCCCAGCAACGCGACTTTAGGATCAACCCAATTGCCATAGCAGTAAGTGTTTTTTAAACCATCCCTCAACAACACCCTCTCCTATCCCTCACATTGTAACTCAACTCAACTCAGCCCGTCTCAACTCAACCCAACTCCTTCCGATCCAAAGTCCACTTTGTCAAATCTCCATCTTTTCGTCTCTGACAACTTCAACTCAACAACAACAAAAACCGCACTTCACTTCACATCACCTATCACATCATCTATCCTCCTGGTAAGTTCATCGTGTCATTTAAGCTCTTCGCCTGGCCATCACCCCAGTATCTTCGTGATCCCTGAATTCCGGTTGCGTTGCCCCCAATCCAAGACGGAGTGAGCCTTCACCTTCACCGTAATATCCTTCGATATCCTTCCTCGTTCCCGTCACGCAGTTCTCCTCCCTTTCCTTAACATCCTTCTTACTTTTCTGAGGCACTTTCTTTGACATTTCATGCCATACTAACGCGCCCGTTCTTCCTATATCAACCTCCCTCCGATCATCTTCTTTCCAAAACTGCGGCTGACTTCATCAAAAGCAGAGCAATCTGTCATCCGAGACCTCCTCGTTGACTCTCGACTCCCTGCCACTCCGGTTCCGGTGCAATAGTAAGTCTATTCTTCCATCATCATCGCCCTGCTTTTCATCCCCAATACCTCGCGGTAAGGGGCGAATGCTGCCCCTCTTCTCTTCGATAAAACTTTGCCTTCCCAATTTTGAAGGCTCAGTAGCATCTTGCTTAAGCCATGGTATCATCATCCCGAAGATAAATCGCGTTTTTCCTGGTTGGACGATCCTTCTTCTATCCGGCGGTTTCGTGTTTCCCTTACTTCTCTTTTATGCATATCAAATCTTGTTGCAAGTCCTCTCTCTTGGGAACTTTGCAATCGGGGAACCTTGCACACCACGCAAAGTGTTATCATAGATAATTTTCTGTCCGTACTAGTTCACCACGTCTCAGCTTCGGTATTGACTGGCATCTTTATCGCAGGCTGTGCAAAAACTTATTGCATCATACTCCATATCGTATCCTGCGATGTCTTTACGCAAGAAGCAGTCGGCCAATCTTGGCGCTGCGGCCCGCGAGGCCCCCAAGTCTCCCGGATCCAAGTCGGATCAAGGTAAGTTCGTTTGCCACAGACCACACATGCATCAGGTAACTGCTCTTCGACAAAGGCCCCTTATACTGATACGTTGATATAGGAGGGGGTGTGCGCCTCAGTGTCTCGCTTGAAGACCTTCACTTTGACGACTCGCCCACGGCGACCACGTCCTACCAGGCTCGTAACGGCTACGACGCTCGTAACAGCCGTGACACCCGTAACATCACTGTTATTCGTAATGGCGTTAGCCAGCCCACCTTCACGCAACAGCAGCGTGGCGTCTATAACCAGTAGGTCTTTGAAATATTGCTTGCGTTAGGAGTTTCCAGCTAATGACTTCCACTGAAGGGACGGCGCACCCTTTCACCTGAGCAGTCTTGCTGCTGAAGACGGCGATGTTTTTACCTCGCCTGGTCGAGGTCAGCACCACCCGTCGGTTCCGGCAACGGCCTTAGCATCCAGCATCACCATGCAGACTCCGGTCCCGGCACTTGCCCCCCCTGCCTTCGGTTTGAAGAAGCAGGTATCGACACCTGCGCTCGCTTCTGCCTACGGCTCGAACATGCAGGGGGTCATCCCAAGTATGCAGCCTGTGGCTGTTCAGCGAGTTCGCCATTCAAACACGGGCACAAGAGCTCTAGTCGGTAACGTGGATGCCCAGTCCTTCTACCCGGCGACTGCTTGTGTCTTCGTCGCCAAGTATGTTTCCCCGATAATATCATTCCTTGTGATGAATGATTGAGTCTAATCTCCCAATTAGCCTTCCGGACTGTGTCCGAGATTCTCGTCTCGAGGCAGAGTTGACTCGCGTCTTCAGCCAATATGGCATTGTCTTCGTTAAGATCCGACGTGATCAGCGAAACATGCCGTTCGCCTTCTGCCAGTACACTGTAAGCAGCATTGCACGAGTCCATTCTGAGTTTAACTAATTCGAAGAATAGAAAGAAGAGGACGCGCACAATGCCATGACTCAAGCTCGTGGAACACTGATCGAAGGACGCCCATGTCGCACCGAGATGGTTAGGGCAAACCGTACGTAAATAACCTGTGTAGCAGTGAAGGATATATATACTAACTCGCTTGTAGGTAGTTTCGTCATCTACCATGTCACTGGACAAGACGTCACCGTCGACGAAGCCCGCATTCAGATGGCCGGTTTCGGCGAGATCGAGACGTGCGAAATCTTACCCATCTCTGTTCAAGACGCCATGCGTATCAAGGCCGGCGTGCTGGTCGAGTATGCCTCATTCGATCCATCTCGAGATGTGATTGCTGTAAGTAGCTTTTTATTCTCAAGGGGCGTTTGGTATGCGGTTTATTGATAAGACTCTCTTAGGCATATCGCTATCATCCGAAATACCGAGTTATGGCGTACGATCTGAAGAAAGTCGGGGGACCTAAAGTCGACCGAGATGAGGAGTGGTTGAAGCGATACGACATCGATCGCCGAACCATTTTCGTGGGGAATCTCCCCGCTAGCGAGAAGAATCTGGAGGAACTTCTCCGTAATCTCGTTGAGGAGATTGGCGATGTCGCGCATGTGAAGGTGGTCTATAAGGACGCTCAGCCTGGTTTGTGGTTTCCGAATGCTAAAGATTGAAAAAGACGAAGCTGACTGACCTCCGTTTCAGGCCGTCCTTACACTATTGCCTTCGGATTTGTCGAATTCTCTCGACCCGACCTGGTCGACGTCGCGGTCCAAAACCTGGTAAGTTCGCAATATTCTTGATTTGGGTTCAACCCAACTGATGCATGGTAGAGTGGACGAGACCTGTGCGGTAGTGTACTCCGAGTAGAGCGCAAGATCTGCAACGAGCCTCCCCAAAGCGCAGCACGCCGACGCCCACAAGACGTTGTCTATTCCAGGTACATAAACGTAGCCAGTACTTCGTCGCAGAACCAGAGCGTCGAGGATCAACAGACAGAGACAATTGCGGAGGCAACCGCGCAGGCATCCACGCAGGCAACCGAGTCTGCCACCGAGCCTGCTACCCCGTCCCACGCTTCGCAACAGGCATCTGCAAACGCCCTGCTAGCCTCGGCCAGCAGCGCAGGAACAGTTCCATCTGCATCTGCCCGAGTCACTCGTCCTCGAACTGCGTCCTACGCATTCATGCCTTCGGCAAGCCAGAACTATGCCACCAACCCTGGTCCCTATGGCCAGTTCCAAGGGACACCTACCCAATTCCAAGGTACTCCTAACCAGTACCCTGCCCAGTATCAAGGAACCCCTAGCCAGTTCCAGGGTACCCAATTCCACAGCAACGCTCAGGTCGGCGCAGGAACCTTCCCTGCCACCCCTCAGGGAACACCTGGCATGGTTAGTCCATTCGCTACGTACTATCCTGGTACGCCTTATTCGTGGATGACACCCTACCTGCAAGGTGTACCTCTGGCGTACTATCAGGCGTACGGTTCGCCTTCGGTAAATGCTGCTCGTGCCACTATGCATTCTCCCGAAGATGATATCGAGACCACACCCACTCGATATGACTCCGGAACGACCGGACGTCGTGGCGGCGGCCAGGGACGCAATCAGGGTTGAACCCATGCCGAAGCGCTCATAGGTGGCAAAGCCAGATATTGCATGCGTGTGCAGACAGAAGTAGTTGCGCTCTTTTGCTTTGCTTTTCTGAAACACTACAACGAATTATTAGCAGGAAGTGCGGCGGTGATCAGTCAGTTGTAGGTTGAAGGGAGATAGGCCTACACACAGGGATTACACAGATAGTTTTCTTTTCTAGGGCAGCCTGAGTGTTCCCTTAGTCGTTAGGACATGAATCAGGATAGATTCAGTCTATCTAGCACAAAGTGCTAGTTGGCCATAATCGTCCTTTTGTACCTAGACTTTACAATTAGTAAATTTTAATTCAGATCCCTTCGTAATAGACATACCGCATAAAATTATCATCGTAAGTGGTATATGACTCTATATCAAAGAGGGCCTTCGTTATCTGGTATGTATTGTCGTCAAATGCAGGCTGACGATGTTTGAAAAAGATTTAACCCGTAACAAGATTGTGATTGTTGATGCTGTTCCAATCAAAGTCACAGTTAACAAATATAGTCCAGGGTAGGAATGAGAAGTCGGCGATGAGGTGAGAAGTCGGCGATGAGGTACTTCTGTTGGCAAGTGAGAGTCAGCAAGTTGACTGTGCCAAACCTTTACAATTCAAATAAGATCATGTTACCAATGAAGAATATATGCTCGCTTTCTGCATGGGATAATAGAGAGCATGTAACTCAAAAGATGACACACAGAGGTACTAAAGAGACGACACATGTTAGCGTTGGGTGGAGAAAGAAAAGACGGGCGTCGACGGGGGTTGACATTGTATTGATGAGAGGACGAATATGCATTGGTAAAACAAGAGCAGGAAAAGGTATGTCAATACTAAAGAATAAATGGGTGTCAGCAAAGAAAACCAAACAGTAAGTCCATGAGACTAGGAGGCAGAGGTTGAATGAATGGCGAAGTGAGTGATGGATATCAATCAGATCAGAGTTGAAGAGAAATTCACTGCGAAAGGTGCTATGTGAGGAAAGCTAGGCAATTCAGAAATGGATTTGTCCTTTCAGTCGCCTACCAAAAAACAGGCAGACAAGATGTGACGCGTCGCGTCAATCGGCGACAAGAATAGACAACAACATGAAGCAGGCTGACAAGTCAATAAGGGGATGAAACGGACGCGTATCAGCAACTTGGGCAAAAGATGTGCATATGGGAGTTCGGATATAGACGACAAGACAGAAGTAGCATTGGAACATACCTCTATGAAAGGACGGCAGAGTTACACCATCCAATGATGAAAGCACTGTTGGCGATAATTAGAAACCCCAGCACACCTAAGGGGGCATGATCTGTGGGTGTGGGTTGATAAAAGGGGGAGAAAAAAAAATCTTTTGTACGGATGAATAGTGGAAACATTGTGCAAGGCCGTCGAGCTGGAAAGACCTTTCCCTTTATGAGAGTTAGGAACTTGCCGGGATTGACAAGGTGTCTTGTTGGGAAATACCATATCATGTGGCACCACCAGTTCAGAGTCGTAATGTCAATGGAACAGGGGATAGTATTGCCAAAGAAATTTCGACCCGGTAGAGCAAAAACAAAGGCAACGTAGATTAAGGTTGCCCGGTGTTACGTCGGCTATTCGTTCTCAGGGGTGTTGTAGTGCGAAACGAAGTGAGAAGTAAAGCTGGACTCACCATCATGTGAGGAAAGTCGCGTCAATACATCCGCGTTGGGTAAACAAAGTCTGTCAATTACTGCCCAGAAGGAACAGGAAAAGCGACTTGTTTGTAAGTCAGGGGCTGTAGGTTGGTAAATACCGGTAAATATCTATCAGCAGAATTGTTCGTCAGACGGATTTTGTAAGCGTCAAGTGGTGAGGCTCAGTATTAAGAGACGTTGATAGGGCGCGTGTTGTAGGATAATTCAAAGGCTGAGAAATGAGGCGATGGTGAGGAGGTGAGTAGGAGCGAGAATTATTTATGATCCAAAAGTTAAAAAAGACACACTTGTGGGTAGAAGAGTGGAAGGTGGCGGGTCGGTGAATGAGGTGAAGTTCAGGGACTTACACTCACCTTGGGCGTTTATCTTGCTTGTCCATGACTCCCATTTGGTCGGAGGGGCGAGCTGAGGAGCTTTAGTTGGTTAGAATGACTAAAACCTAAGGAAGCTCCCATCCTTGGTTGTGAGAAAAATATGATAGGCCGAGAAAAACACCAAGTGCAAAGCATTGCGCAGCAATGTTTTGATAATCACATCCTGGCACTTTGGCCTTTTTGAAGAGGAAAGGTCGACATCCCTCACTGTGTCAAATGTACCTCGGTTCGTTCTAGTGCCTATATAGGATATTTCAGTACTTTTTGTCACATACGTAGGTGACGGATTGCCAGGTGACCTACTGGAACTAAGTATAACAAAATTATGGCACACCTCAGAACGGTCGAGGAGATCCTCTTAACACCTGATTATGTGATATCCCGTGTATACCTATGTACCTGTATTTAAGATACTAGCAAAGAATTCAAAGTACTGCAAGCTCTACGCAGCTGCAGTAGAGGTAGATACCCGCTGCAACATCAGAGATATGTCGCTTGAGCCGGGCCGTGCACCAGGACCAGTTGTAAATATAGCAAGTGCTGATGTGAGAACTAAATAGCAGCATCTTAGGCTAACCTTTCGTCAAATCATTCTTCAATCGTCGCCTATAATATCCGTCTGGGCATTGGGGCTGGTGAGTGACGCCTAAGCATCACGACGCAGGACTCGTAAAGCACTCAGCGGCCATTTCGTTCTCCTGTCCCCATTTGAAGATGGTGGTGCCGTAGTGCTGCCAACCGAGCTTGCGGTACAAGTGAATGGCATCCTGGTCCTTGATCAAGGCAAACATAACTAGGCGCTGACCTCTCCTCCGCGCTTCCTCGACGGCAGTGTGGATGAGACTACTAGCCGAGCCGTTCTTGCGCCTATTAGGATGGACGAAGAGCTTTCCTAGAACTGTGACTTGGATATCCTGGGGATGTTGCTGCCACCATAGATCCACAGCAACGTTCTCAGCGCAGGCTTTTGATAGGGCGATATGGCCGGCAACAGTGCCGTCAGTCTCGGCAACCCAGGCGTCATCATCTTTAGCAAAATACAGAGCAGGATCCCCAACACCCCCTACAGGGTACCCGCTTGTCTCGTAGACAGCTTTGAGTATATCAAGACATGCTGCAATATCTTGATCGGTTCGAAGCCGAATTGTTGTCATTGCCGAGGCTCATGGGGAAATAGAAAAATAGATGGAGCAATAGAAGATAGAGCCGACTCCAAGAATATGAAGCCCGAAGGGTCGTCGCTGCTTCAATGTTGCTCTTGAATGTGAAATCCACATAGGTACATATCAATGGTAGTACCTACCTACATGTATGTACCGCAGGAGGCGCCTTTGGCAAAAACAGCAGTGGCGATTCCTACACTTCTCCGATCTCGGCCTCTTCTCGGCTAATCGTGCTAGGTGCGTTCAAACATACATACATACCTAGATACGTCATAATGTACCTGTATATAGGTATTATATTTCTTGCCGTGGTTATCGAACCACTGCTTCACCTGCTTGGGCTGAAGCTTGGTCTGATACGTAAGCACAATTATTGTGCCCTCGTATGGGTACGGATCACTAATTACACCAACTCCGGTCTCCTCTAACAAGTCTAAATGTGCAAGGGTTAGAGGTCTAGCCCGGGGTTGGCCAATCTGGTCTCCCTAGCCGCGTGATTACCTACGATGGAATTTGTTATGAAAGTAAAGGGTACGCGCAAGAGAGGTCGACAGAGATCTACGCGTAGAGTTCGAAATTAAATACTGACAGGGGACCCCTACGCACGGGACAAATTACAGCCAAAATTACAGCCAAATCGGAGTTACACAAGTATCTATGGACCAGAGCCGTTAAAAGCGTGACGGGAGGATGCTGATATAATTGCTGTTCAATGTAGAGTATTTCCACCACACTCGAGGCCCCTTCCCTTCTTCTACCAATCAAATTCCTATCTCATGCCAGCGTCAGTTTCAGGTCAAACAGAGTCCAAATATCGATAGAATCTGCATTTATGACAACTAAAATCTTTCCACGGTGCCTGTTTACACCAACTTGGAGAAAGTACAAGAAGAGGATGTCCCCGTCTCATAACCCATCGATATCCCTAGTCACGCCAAGGACACTGAAGACGATTCGCCATGCGATTTGGCATACCCTCTTGATCACGGCCACTAAAGGCACATGCGATTGCCCAACTCTAGTTGAATGTGAATGCAACAGTAAAGCTACCATACTAATGAAACTCGCGATGGAGAAGACGCTGATACTGGCAAAAGTCTCCTTCCGAATCTTGATCTTTCGTTGGGTAAAGTGGTAGCAGGTGGTCAATATGGTGGCGATGCCGATCCAAGCCGGTAATAGAAGGCCCGGGTCTTGCGAACCACCCGTCAGATATACGATCCAAGAGGTGAGGTAGGCGAAGGCACAGCTAATGGTGAAAAGTCGCACGACGGTAGCTTGTGGAGTATAATTGATGAGCCAGCGTGACATGAGGCAGTCGGTAAAGAAGAAGGCGAGATACGCCGAGGCGCAACACTGACGAATATCAACATAACAAGGACAAGAATACTAGTGGATGGAATAAGCATACCCATATGATGGCCAAGGCCGTCTCAGTCAGCCTCAAGGTGAAAATGGTAGTATCACGTCCATGGTCTCGAAGGTCGGACACGCGTAGGAAATCGGCGAGCAAAAAGCGAAGGGCGAAACGTATTCCCCAGAGAAGAGGAGGCACGACCGACAGCAGACGACAGACTGAGAGAGTATGATGCCAACGCTTTGGAATACCGAGGGCGACAGCAACACGAGGCTGCAGGAGGGAGGCGGCTACGATGGGGGCTTGGGGTTTATCGGTGCCATTGTTGTTAGAATTGGAGGGGGAGGGGGAGGAGGAGGAGGAGGGCGGTGGTTTGGCCATTCAAGGGGCCTCCCAGAGATGGCTCGAGTAGTTAGCTATGGCCACTCTAGATATTTGCTGTGCCTGGTCCAATTGCTCGTCGTCGGATCGAGTTTGCCATAGGAAGTGGTTGTTGAGCAGATAGAAATACAAGGCATAAATCGGTGTCGCGCATGCATTATGTAGGTACCTAAGGCATGTGTATGTAAGTGTTGTAAGTGTTAAGTGTGGGTGTAGGTGTAGGGTGTAGGTGGTAGATATGTATGTAGTAGGATTACAGTAATGAGCAATGTGGCCTGTGAGGTCATATTACTACTATGTAGGTACCTAGGTATATGTACGTAGCGCCCTAAACTCTTAATGGTGCATTAGCTGTCTTAGGGTCCAATGACCCCACGCCCAGTACTATTGGATGTAAAGAGTTCCCGATATCCATGGATCCCATTGGTCGGGCATTTTAAGATCTAGTCCCACCTGAGATAGACTTCGACCCCACCTAAATTTTTCATTGAACGAGCCTGAACGAGATACGACTCGGATATTTCTCATCATCTTCTTTACGGTAGAGAGTCAAGTATCCGTTTCAAGGAATTGTACGGCTCCCTGCGACCATATACGTATCGACCTTCCAGTTACGAATCGCCGTCACAGGAGGCTCAATGTTAATACGGTAAATTATAATTTCGAGTCGAGAGCCCATTGACCGGCCGCCTCGCCACCTCCCCCCGACGCTTCTCCAGCTCTACTCTATTACAGGTCAACACTATGGCCAACCTACTACGCATCTCACGACCCTTGCTTCTCCCCTCCGTGCAGTCTCGAATACCATCTCCTATATTTTTCAATCTCTACCGCAGCTTTAGCACGACGACATTGCGACCATATGTCTCGAGGGGAAGGGGTTCTCGGCAGTCGAGAACGTCGCAGCCCAGATCATCCAAGAAAGACGAAGTCCTGCAAATGCAGGCCAATATGACCTTATTATTACCTAGTTAGTCCTTTACGAGGCCCTATTGTATATATATATATACGCATGTGGTTCCCCTGCAATAAATAGCTGACCAAGTTTACTTCTATCCAACGCTTATAGACACCTTTGTAGCTCCTCCTCTATGGCGGTATCCGCGCCAGCCGAGCAAATTCGCCCACATGTTATGGCTTAACGCAAAGGCCCGCGCACAGAGCCTGTGGGCAATATTGTCGATGAAAATGCTATCCCAACCCACAATGATATTCAGCAAGCCGCGTTTCAAGTTCCACAAGTCGGCCGTCATCCCCACTGCGAAGGCACTGCACGTCGAAATGTCCGAGGCTATGGCTGTCGGTGATAAGGAGACTTTGCGCAGTATCTGCACGCCTGAACTATTTCAGACTCTTGCTGCCACCATCGATAGCCGGCCGCGAGGCGTGCGCGCCGAATGGGAGCTCGTTCGCTACGACCAGCGGTGGCGCTTCCCGCGGATTGCCGACTGGCGCGTCGGGTACCAGCCCCTTCACGATGGCAGCATGAAGATGGTTAAGCAGGCTGTCGTAAGCATAGCCAGTGTCCAGCGCATAGCGCGTTATGACGACTCCAAAGGCGGCATCAAAATCGCCGGCAGCGAGCGCGTCCGCCCCATGATCGAGCACCTCGTCATACAAGCCGTTGTTGATAAGTCAACATACGAGAGCGCCCCGTGGAAGCTATGGGGGACCTTGTCTGAGATGACCTACGAAGAGTATTTAGCAGATGTAGAAAACCTCCAAGCTATCATGTCCGATCAAGTAGGCAAGACATAACGGCGCTTGAAATCGAACCGGGAAAACTTGAAAAAAAAAATTTATTGTATAATGGGCTTGTATTGGATATGTATAAATTAGAAGCTGATGCTACCCCTGACTGATTATGAAGTTACCAGATTAGAGCACTTTATCACAAACATAACCAATGTCGTAGACTATTTTCTGGGTCAAGGGAAGTGTCGTAATATAATAGAATTCGGGACACTCGCTGCATGTGTCAAAATGCATAAACTTGATTCTATCGCTTCATACCACTTAGTCTTCGAGTATAGACTCCTATTATCCCTCTCACTATCGCCAATCTTTGAACAATCCATCCTTCCTCATACCTCTCATCCCATACTATCTCACTAGTCATTTTCGCCATTATCAACCTGGCCCGGTAAAGGTCACAGTTCCTTCTCCTATGCCTCCCTCACCCACACACAGAAAACACCCAACACCCACGCCATCCGTTTAGAATCAAGCTCAGGTAAGCCCAGGCTAAAAGAACTTGCCAGGAATCTTGGTGGCAGTCACCTCTTCATTGGTCGAAGCCAAAGCATCGGAATCTTCCGGTCGCACTATGGCAGGGTGGTCGAGCGCATCGAATCGCGTTCCTCGTAACTTTGCTTGGGTATACTGAACTGACAGTCTCACTGCTAGAGCACCGAAACCCCAGCACAAGCCACCAACGGGCGCCGCGACGAAAGCTCCGAATGCGCCCCAGTCCCCGGTATACAATCCTTGCTCCAGGAGAATGAGCTCACCACCGAGCTGGGCGTCACCGTAGTAGATGGTCCCAAAGATGAAGACGGTCAATATCCCACCTAGTCCTCCAACCAAGACCTCGAAACCCCGCCACCAGTAGAAGCGTTCTGACAACCCGAGCATGAGCACGGGAATTGTAGCAGCAGATAGAAGGTCGGAAATTAAGTAGATTTGCAAGATACTCGGTGCTTTCAGCGCGAGCACTACCACCGGGAAGATGACTAGTACAACAGCGCCACGAATCCACCAGATGTTTAAGCGATTGCGAAAGATGTCATTAGAAGCCGACGATACCATGGCGGATTGTAAACTGTCAAATGCTGCGGTGCTTAAACAGACCGACATGACTATGACGATGCCGACGACCCAGTTAGGCAATTGCTCGAGCAGCAGGAAGAAGGCAACAGACCCATCGTCATCAGGAGAGAAAGCACCGGACCACACTGCAATCAGGCCAGTGAAACCGACCAAGGTTAAGACGATTAAGATGACGATCATAGCCACCGAGACCCCGACCCAGAGATCTTTGTCTGTCTTCGAAGCGAAAGCGCGCAACCAGTAGTTAGCGAGGAAGAAGTCGTTGGTGAGGATAGCGACGGGTAAAATATATATAAGTTGCCATCCTACGAGGCTCGCATTGAGCAGTCCAGAATCGGCAATCAGGTCCGGCTTGATCTCCGTCTTTGCACCGATGGTGATAGTAGCAATGATGATCAGACAGCAGATCATAGCACCTTGTATGTTGTCGGTGATGAAGGATATCTTGAACCCTCCGAGGGCTAGTATACTATTGTCAGCAAAGGGATCCAGTTTGGTGGCAACTTAATGACAAAGGCATAACTTACAAGTATAGACTGTTGTTACGACGCACTCGACGATGACGACAGGGAGGCCGTCCAACCCGGTCAAGGCCTCAATAACTTGGCCGATTGCGGAAAGCTCCGCAACCATGTATAAGAAGAGAGTAAGAAGGGTCAAAGCACCTAGATACAGAGCTGTCACGATACCATATCGCTGCCTCGTCCATTCCGTGAGCACAAAGCCTTCAGGGCACTTCCTGCGGATAACGGGTGCAAGAGCGGCAAAGATCAACAGTGGACAAGCCGAGGCAATAGCATAGACAATGACGCCTTGGAGACCAGCGAGGGTAGCCAGCTGAGGATACGAGAATAAAATGCCCGAACCCATAGCTGAATTTGGGTAACGAAGGTTAGTATATTTGGACATTATTAAAAGGGAAAAGGGAACCGGAGCGGCAGCACGTTTCCCACGCAAGCATTAACTTGATCGAGTAATTACGGTACAGTCTCAGCTTCATTTCCACAGATAATGGGGATCTCCTCACAACTTCCTGGTGACAGGAGTGCAAGGTTGGATCCAGCCAGATCTGCTTCAACTCGGCGCCCGTAGTGAGCCGCAATCTACCTAACGACCATGACGAACTCGGAAGGAGACGCACGGAGGGAGTAGATTTGTTGTTGTACATGGGTACAAAACCTACTTGTCAGCTATGCAACTCATACTCTGGTTCTAGACCACTACACCAGGCCGGGCTGGTTTGGTATCTTCCTCGCTCATACTAGGATGTGGAAGAATCCGGGTCGGATTGATTTAAGGGTGCTACCGCTCTTGATCCTCAAAACGAGAAGGGAGGCGACCTGCCTAAGCACCACAAATTTTATACTCACCGGCAGCAATGAAGTTGAGGGCTAAGGGAAAGGCTGTCGGGGGTATTAGTGCGGGTTCCATGAAAGGTAAAGAAAAAGAAAAGGATCTGAGGGAATATAGACGGCCGGAAACAAAGTTAGCACGTCTAGCTCTTATTTGGATTCCTAACCAGTCTGTGTTCTATTGCCTGCGAGAAATTCAGCCTTGGGCTGATTCCTCATCTTCCAGGCCAATCCTGTTCCTAATAACCTACATATCCAGGGTCAGCCGGCGTCAGGGCATAATAGTAATCAGAGAGGAAACGTACAAAAAGACGCCATAAGTGATGTATATTATGGCATTCGATGCCTGAAACGACGGTTGACCCATGTTGAAGATGAAGAATCGCTCGAAAGAGGGAGGATCAAAAGGGTAACACAAAAAAAGCAATCGGTGCTCTCAAAGGACACAATCTATAAGTTGAATTATAGTCGAGATGCTAAAAAGAAAAATATGTTAGGATTCTATGATGACCAATGTTTTTTTTTAAAAAAAAAAAGATCATACGAGGTTATTGGACCACATGCAAAATTTATCATGAGACGAGAAGGAGCAGCTACTACATATGTAAATCTACCTACGGTACTAGGTTAGTAGCTTCCTGATCGAGTTACACTATAAACAAGGAAGAGTGGGGGAAGATAGATTAGTCAACAACATTGGTGCTTTTAAGTCCTTGTAAATATCCAAGTCTAACGTTTCCGAGACATCTCGCTTTTCAGCTAATATAATCTAAATTTCGCTAACCCTAAATTGTTAACTCATATCATACGCTCACAAATACTCGAACCATTGCTCGAGCATGTCTTATCCAGAATATAACCAGTAGCAAACACATGTCCAATATCATCATTTACAGCTTCATCAACATTTAGTAGTACCTGACATTCATTACGCCGCGGCTTCACATGCCTCTCTTGAATTTCTTTTTTAAGGGTACCTAGTTAGTTATACAGAACATCAAGTTTAATTGTTTGGGGTATACATGTAGAAGACGTTCATTACGTAAGATATGTATCCGGTAACGAGCCAGAAGGCTTTGTATTACTGGTAAAGTAGTGAAAAGTAGACAAAAGTTGTTGATAATATTTATCGAGTATTGGCCGTAAGGTTGCGCAAAGCAGCGGGGCCTTGGAAGCCGGTAGTGGGAGCCCGTACATTTTGCATCTCCATATCCTGCCCGTCCTCGGAAAAGTTCCTCTTTTGTTGATTTCGCCGCTCACCGAACCGCTGGTCTCCCTCTTCAAAGCGATATTTGAAACGGTAGTACGTTGGTGGCCGCGGACGGCACAGTACAACAATCCAGTTTTTCCATATGCTTCCTTGGGTGAAGGCTCGATACCGATCCTTTTTCAAGAACTTGTGTGAATTGAGGAACTCCCTGGTCGTTTCGCCCCTTGCCATGAGGAAGAGGTGATAACCCATCAGAGCAGCCGGGTACATGAAGGCCAAGATTCCATATATCACCATAGCGAATGGGACTCGAAAATGGCTGACTGCCGCTCCAAAGGATATGTTTTCCTCATTAGAGAACACTAGCACTTGAGCGAGTGATGCGGCGATCAGATAGACTGATAGGATGGTAGCCGATGTCAGAAACACAAAGAAGTATCGGTAGTTGCGTCTCCCAACACAATTGTTGATCCAAACACAATGATGGTCTTGAGTTTCGACACAGTTGTCACACAGGCGACAATGGTGGGCGCGAGGAGGGCGCCAAATATTGCAAGTCTTGCAATACTTGGTTGGCACCTCCATTGCCGCAGTGCTCGACTCGGCTGACTTGATCAACGTCCAGTCATTCGTTGGGGGTGCTAAACGCAGGGGATCTTCGTGCTCATCTACTGGCGGAAATTGATGGATATTTCGTGGTAGGATCTAGATAAAACGTTAGCACTACTTTAAAACGACCATTGTCATGTTTCCTTCGACTCACCCCTGGATCCGAGCCCGAGGCATGAAGGAAGGACGAGATACAGATATAGAACAGGTAGGCAAACAAGATAGGGACAGCAGGGGAAACATGATGCCACAGGTAGGATGCGGAGAAAGCGAAGAAAAGAACGGCTGGTAAGACGACCAAGAACCCGGTCGCGATATTAATGGGTCGGTGGCGGGTATTTTGCAGGCGGCCACCAATGCAGAATACGGTATTTCCCTCGAAATACTCATGATTATAGCCATGGCCTAGCGTTTTCTCCTTGGCTGCCTTCGCCTTCGTGGCGGGATCGTTGGGGGCGGAGGGAGTGAAATGGGGGGACGATGCGCCAGAAGACAGCTTCTCTGCGCCATGCGTGTTACGGTTGGGAGGGGGAACGGTGGAATCGCCCTTGCCTGGCATGAAGAGGCTTGACCTGAAAGATCGTGGTGACTTGATAGGGCTAGGCAGGTTCCCACCGGACCTGTAAGCCTTTGTCTTGCCTACGTCCAGGCTGAGCCCCTTCTCTTCGGCTTTCTTCCGCTGCAAAGGGCGCACGCTTTCACTAACGCTACCCGCTGGATGATGGCCGCGGGTCGGACTCGTGGTGGCGGTGATACGATCAGACGGTTCCGTCACCTCGGTGCCCCTAGACGGAGGCAGTTGCATTTCGCCATCATCAGTCGTATGGCGAACCAGACGAGCTACAGATGTTGATACGGTGGCACCCTGTGGTGCGATATGGGACTGATCTTCGTCTGGTATATCTTCAATGCTTGGGCGACGCTGGATACCGGTAGTAGGACGGGAGACGCCTCTCTGGGCCTGTAGTTTCTGAGAGCTCATGGGATGAAAGAAAGCGTGAGAAGCCAAGGGAACATGACTTCGACTGGTGGAGCTGGCTGGCCGACCACTGTTGATGCTACCACTCAGACTTCCTCGTTGCAAAGTCTTTCTCATGGGGGTTCCTTGAGACCAAGCGCCGCGCGACGAGGACATACCAGTCCTCGCGGTCCCAGGACGAGACTCGGAGGCGCGGGCACTCTTCCTCTGGCTTGCGGTCCTTGTTTGCCCTTGAGCGACCCCATCGCCATCTTCGGATGCAATGTCGGTCATCCGCGACGAGATGATACTCGGAGGGCCGGCGGGGAACTTGGGACTTGGAAAGCTGTCGGTGTCGTCTTCAGGTGACGTTGGCCTCGCCGATGGCTGCAAACCAGCCATCGTAAAGGCTATACTCTCGAGTTTAACAACGTCCCACAATATTCGGCTTCCATGCGACCGTTTCCTACAACATAACTCCCACACAGAATAACTGGAACTGTATAAACCTCGTTGGGGGTTCGTTATCAGGAACAGTGGAACCAACGTTCCGCTTAGTTGATTGGAATCCGGTCGCGATTACAAAATTATACCTCAGGACGATAATAGATACTTATGTATTGATCAGGTTACTAAAAGAGGGGGACAGCGTATTCGAAAGACGACGTCTAGGTGACAGATGAAGCGATAGATCGTTTCGTTTGTTCGAAGTAGGAAGATCGAGTAATAGTTCAAGAGAGCGTCTGTGGTTTGATTTTTTTTTTTTTTTAATTTCTTTCTATAACCGGCCGTATCTGCGCAGCAGGTGACTTGGAGGGTTCAGATCGCTAGGAGATGTTGTAGTGAAGGAAATGGAAATTGAAAAGAAGGACAATCGAGTCGGGACGAATTGGAGGATCGAGTGTAGCCTCTAAATTCGCGGTCGTCGCGAGATGAGATGATGCAACAAAATGGGCTGGGTTCAAAACACAAATCTAAAAAGGGGGGGCCTTGTCTTGCATAAGGCTCAATTAACCCATTCTTCGGCCTTCCCCCACGGGCTAAGATCATATGTATATGGGTGTGCATAAATGTATACATGTATGTTGCATTTGCATAAATAGGTATGACGCAAGGCGCTCAGACCACACGCTCGCTAAATTTTGATTTTGTACGTTAGGTACTGTACATGGACTTTTCTGCCTCAAATATGAGGTATAAAACTAACAATAAATCTCTCTCCTGATTGGTCAATGTTGCACCTGAGAACAGTCAAGCTGGTCCATCGTACGACATCGAAGCTTCTCTCAATCTAAAACCCTCGTCAAAACCTACCATAACCTCGGACAACCCAAACAAGTGCAACCTGCGATACCCACGATATCTACGATACTGTAGCCATGGCCTCTATGATCGCTCGACGAGCCCTTTCCCAAAGGGCATTTTCTACTACCGCCCGACGGTTCGCTGCTGACCCTGCCCTCAAAGAGGAGACGAAGCGCAATCCCGAGTTGATGGTGCGTCATATCCAAAACAAAAGAAAAAAAAAAGCACACCCAGCAGCATACCTAGCTTTTTGAAAGATGAATTCAGAGCGCTCTCTGTTGCATGTCGGGAATAAGACAAATAAAATAGAGGTAGACGTGTTACCTAATGGATACTGACGCGGTCCATCGTTGAACAGATTTTGGGAGGTGTAATGGTTCTGGCTCTAGCCGGTGCTGGTCTCTACTTCGGTATGGCCTCTTCAATCTCGGCTTTATGAACCAAACTCAGCCACCCCTTTCCGCGCTAGAAGGATCCTGGAGTTAACACGCAACGAATAGGCCGCTCTCCTACCAAATCAACTTCCGAAGCACCCATTGGCATGGCTCAGTCCGGCATGCCGTGGGAAACCGGCGCAACGGAGGGCAAATACCGATACCACCCCGGTGGTGACCCGAACGCTGCCCCCAAAGACGCCCCCAGTGCCGTCAACGTGGTCGTCATCCCCGATGTCAACTTGCCCAAGGTACGTTCGTACACAGCTCTACCATAATTTTGCTCTTGATTGTATCGCTAGCAATAGACGCAATGACGTTTTGCCTCTGTATAGTTCTAGTAGAATTCTCAATCCAAGCTAACTCTGCCTACAGCGCCTTCATGACAAGTACAACAAATGGGGTAAGGAAGGCTACTAATTATGCCTTGTCGAGGCGTCCGGGTGGTTTCTTATGCCATTGCAACTATAAGAGGGTGCGGTAATTCAGTCGGGCTGTACATAACTCAAACTGAGCGTTAGGGCATTGTTATTGGAACTCCCGGAGTCCTTAATATGTATTCTGATGACCAACCACGAGACTTTCCGCTTGTATATGTATCTTTTAGTTCAACCACGTAGCATTTCGGTGCTCTGTCATGTTTAGTCACCAACACCTCCTCGATTATGCGATATTTCCTCAATTATTGTATGTACGATGGTAAATCTGTTGATAATAAATTTGCATGACCATCGCAAACGATACCTAAGTGTGGCTGAAGCAATCCTTTCTTTTATCGGACATTTCCCCGTGTCATAACAAAGATATTGTAGGGAATGACTCCGTGACTTGCTCTCTGATCTCCGATGAAGTTATTCTAGGTGGTATCAAGACAGACCAGACTTATATGTGTATACGAAGTGGCGAAAGCGGCACATAGTAGACGCTACCTACCTTTAGGACTCAGGCCGTCAGCAGATCCACCTCTTCGCTCGTGAGCCCGAATAAATATAACAAGTCGACTAAGCTTTCGCCATTCAGTCGTGCATTAGCCTCCAGCTGCACCCTCGGCTTTGCGTTCCATGCTACTCCCAAGCCCGCCGTGTCGAGCATCAACAAGTCATTAGCACCATCGCCAACGGCTACGACTTGCTCAAGAGCGATTCCTTCTTTCTCAGCAATCTCGAGGAGTAATTCCTGCTTCCGCTCCCTACCTACGATGCGCCCCTCGACCTCGCCAGTGAGGCGTCCAGAGTCGTCGACTACGACCTCATTCGCGTGCGCATAGTCAATTCCCAACTCTCCAGCAAGCCAACTTGTTAACGGTAGAAACCCCCCGGACAGCACAGCTGTTTTAACCCCCAGTCTTTTAAGCGCTTTCAGCAATTCTGGGACCCCTTTCGTAACATTCAATACCGGTCGCAACTGCTCGAAGATTGTGGCCGGTAGTCCCTTGAGTAGAGTAACTCGTTCACGGAATGCACTATCGAATTCCAGTTCCCCAAGCATGGCCCGATGCGTGATATCCGCAACCTTGGTACCCAGATCTGGGGGATCCGTGATAGTCGCGGCCAGCAAGTCGATAACCTCCTGTGTTATCAAGGTGCTATCCATGTCGAAGACAACCAAGCGCGGGTAGCGTCGCCACAGAGTGTCGCGTTGCAATACAACATCGACATTCCATTCTCGCTCGAATCGGTAAATGAGCTCATGTTTCCGCAAGTCGGCCAGTGACAGATAGTTTGGGGACGGTGCAGGGGACAGGGTTAATTCGACTACAAGAGGGTGTTCCGGATCATCGAGACAACGGTGGGACGAAGTGCTTTCTCCGACGCCTTGAGGCAGGGGAAAGGTAGACATCAGATGTAGAAAAGACGTGACGCAAAGTGGGGAGATGTATGAGCCGTAAAGGTGGTCAAGCGGTTCTGGTTCAGCAGCAGCGGGTGGCTCCAGGGGGAAGGACTCGATATTGGTCGTTGGAGCGAGGTTGGCAGGTATATCAGAGTTGGATGAGGGAAATCTCGGGGAGGGAACATGAGGAGTACGAGGGGACGTGGACTTGTAGATCAAAGTAGCAACAAGTCTATCTGACTTAGTGCCCCTGGTTGGAGCGCAGTTCGGATGGGTGAAGTCGTGACTAGCGCCTTCGAGGATGCGCGGAGGGTCGTCCTTAGAGGGTACGCCGTTGAAAGGGCTGAAGTTCTTGGGAGGGGATATTCTGGCACCTTGCAAATCTTCAACGACGGTGTCTATGCCGAAGTGATTATCAGGGCTAAGTTTAGGGGGGCGATATTGTTGATGTTCCTTCAGATAGGAACTAGTTCTCATCGAGGACAACTGTGGTCGACCCGAGGTATGCTTTGCGGGACTATCATCGGCGGCCATGACGGATTAGGTACGGAACGGGGTCACTGATAGAGACAATACCAAAGTTTGGATAAGGGATTATTAAGCACCAGAGTGCCCGAGTGCAAGGCTACCTATAGAATCGTAGCCCGTGTGGTGTTGATTCTTAGGAGAACGAGGGCGATACCGACATAGGGCACTTTCGTCTTGGAAAAGGCAAAAGCGTGTAGTTCACAAATTGCGCGGGGTGTTTTTCTTACCTCACAGCCCTGAGCTTTCGTAGTGGAGTAAATTGTGGAGTATGGTTCCTTGTGGCTGGGTCTCAACCGAACCTATCATTGGCCAGACATTTTAAACTGCTTAAGTTTGAGTTAAGGTGAACAGGGTGAAGTCAAGGTGAGCTCTCGGCTCAATCGGTATTAGATAATCAAGTCAGCCGAGGAATCCCCGTCACACATACATACCCATCCCGATTACTAATTACGTACATATATATGTTACATGTATGTACATGAATGTATGAACAGGGCACCGGGGCTACGTACCTCTAGCAGACATACATAAGGTACATGCATGTGTACCGTATGTAACCTTTACTAAAGATCTCAATGTCCCTCGAACGAAGACAGAAGAACCATGAATTGAAAATGGGGAGCGCACAAGTAGCGTATTTAATAATAATTCAGCCCGGACCTGCACCCCAGGATCTCACAGGGTCTAGATGCAAACGTGAGGTACGATAATTCCGTACATCAAATGGCAGCATGGCAGTCATGGGTACCAAATTCGGTAGGTACCTAGCCTGGTCTAATGCAGATGATCTCCGGGGTATTGGCGTGCCACACTGGCGCGGCTATCGGTCCCGACAAACCCGTTCAAGCGGCTCTTTAACCATTGCAACATTGCAACCTCATACCGAGACCCGAACGTCTCAAGTCTGTTTTCCGTTCCAACTTCGACATTTTTCTCAACCCTCCGACACCCGCCAAAATTTTGCAATGCGGTCTAATAATCACGACATTTCTTCTTTGACCGTCATTATGAGACTTATTAATGCAAGTTGAAGAATGGCATGGAATGGCAATCTACCCTTTTCTGTACTCCATAATATGTAGCATCGAAACGAATGGAAAAAGTAAATCCGGCCAACAAGAATAATGTCCTCGTACATCACAGTCTAGAAATCATGTAAAGGGCGGTAAAGGGACCACCAATACACTATGTTATCAATGATCTCTTCAAAGCAATCAATACCCCAACGGTAAAAATATATCTGGCTACGCCGAAATATGTTAGATGGATATTGAAAAAGTCTAGAAGCCTGGACCTCGAAACTCGCGATTGCGTGCTTAATGCTAATCACTTAATTCACATTAACATCCAGTACCGTACCACTGACACCAACTAGGCCAGAGTAAAGAGTAAGTAATTCAATCAAACTTCAACGTCATGTTTGCAAGACGTCAAATAGACATCCGTGTAAATCGATGGTATCATCTCAATGACTAAACAAAATATTGTTGGGTCTCGCTCAGTAAGAAGACGCAGGACGGGATGAAGCTGCATGGATTGACCCAATTCGAACAAAGTCGTGACGTCGGGAAAGAGGAGACAAAAAGAAAAGAAAAGAAAAGAAAAGGACGACTCAGAATTCATATAGCAATCAATGTCTCTAGACAAAAGATACATACTGCAAGCAGCTCGAACCGAGCCACCGTATTAAGATACACGAGAAGCAATTTGTTAAATGAGCCATATCATAAGTATCGGGAACTCCCCTATTACGGCTTTTCCACTTGCGGGAAAAGACAACAGTATCCGGCCAATCATTGAGTCGGTCTTATTGTTGCGACTATATTAGCGTCGATGTCGTGATCGGTGTCTAAAATTTCTAAGATGCTTTGACGTCTCGGGGCTATGGCCATCGCCTGTAATATCGTATACCTAAGCAGATCGCGCAATACCCCCAGCCCCATATGAGAAACCTTTTACGACAGCCCAACCCGAGAACCGGATTAGTCATGTACATGTCGGGGGAAAGTATGCAAATACGCCTTACTTATTGTTTGTGATGAGACGTACTACGGGGCAGCATGGAAGTTAGGTGTGTAAGTACCGATTCGGACGGAGGGCTTGTCTTTTTACATCGCTTATAATTCAGACACTTCTGGTGCTTGTCCCCATACTGACTTTTTTTTTTGGTGCTCGACTGTCCTCTTTGCTTCCTTATCGTCACTTCCAGGCCCATCACAACTGCCCCCTGGTATCACGTAGCAATACCACTCTTAATAGAACCTAGTCTTGACCACTAGCCCTCCTAATTGTCCAATTCTTAAGCCTGAGCCTCTTCGCCAGTTTGAAGAACATTTAACGAAAAATTCGGCATAATGGAGCCATCGTTATACGTTGAGCCGTCTTCGACTTCGTCATCCCCGCGTCTTGCCTCTAAAGATTTACCGCCAGTGACCGACCTGGAGTCGGGATATGTCTCGGGCACGTCATCGACGGACGGCTCCTCGAGCCAACTACCTCAAGTGACACTCACCCAACCACATGTCAAGCACCTCAACGAACAATTGGAGAAGATGAGTGCCATGGATAGACTTCGCTTTGTCAAGATCTGCTTCCCCAATCTATATCAATCCACCGCATTTGGCCTCACAGGCTTGGTATCAACGGATATGCTCTCCAAGATCGAGAAGGAATCTCCGACCTCTTCGCCTGTCGACCTCATCTTCCTCGACACTCTTTACCATTTCCAGGAGACATATGCCCTTGTTGAGCGAGTCAAGGAGAGATACCCGAACATTCGCATCCATACGTACAAACCACAAGATGCCAATACCGCGGCTGAGTTCGAGGAGCGGTATGGCGAAAAGCTCTACGAGACAGCGGCAGAACTGTATGACTGGATTGCCAAGGTCGAACCCCAACAAAGAGCCTACTCCGAATTGAACGTGGCTGCCGTCTTGACGGGTCGAAGACGCTCTCAAGGAGGCGAACGCGACAAGATCGGCGTTCTCGAGGTGGATGAAGAAACCGGCATCATCAAGATCAACCCCCTCGTAGACTGGTCCTTCACCCAAGTCAAGGAGTACATCACGAAGAATAACGTGCCGTATAACGAACTCCTAGACAGGGGGTATAAATCCGTCGGCGATTGGCACTCGACATCCCCTGTCTCCGCTGGAGAGGATGAGAGAGCCGGTCGGTGGAAAGGACAGGCAAAGACGGAGTGCGGCATCCACAACAAGAAGTCGCGATACGCACAGTACCTTCAAGAATTGCAACGGAAGGCCGAAGAGGAACAGCTAACTGCAGCCCTCGAGAAAGTCAAGAGGGAACAGAAGGCGGAGGTATTAGTATAGAAGGCAGTTATGGCATGTGTTTTTTCGTTTTCCTTTCTTTTTCTCTTCTTTTTTTTATTGCATCTGGTTCGGTGGCCGGAATCTCGGAAATTTGTTTTCTTGGGACAGCATTGCACTGGCGACGGCGTTTCGGTGTATGTACGCTGCATTTAGACGTGATGAGAGACTAAACACCAGTCCAAATATTTATTATTAAGAGACTACACGTTCGCAATAGAATCATTGTGATTATGACCTCGGGTGGTTTCATCTCGTAGTAACTTGTTACTTCTATGCGTGACGGAGAAAGAAGGGAAGAAGTAAATGTGTCGTAGAAGTTGACACCTACTGACCAAACGCAGTCAGCGTTCAATCGGGATGAGCTGCTAACTACCTAGGCTGCTAGGGTTTACCTAATGGATTGGGAATGACGGATCGGTATATACCTAGGCCCCGGATTCAAACAGATGCGGGGTGGGGAAGAGGTCAGCCGGTCTCATAGATAATGCATATGTGTTTTCTAGACATTTATAGTTTAAATACATATATCATCAAAACAATAATCTTGTCTGTCACATGAATTATTCATCTACACACTGGCTTAGTTATGAACGAAGCTACTGGTCCGTCGTTTATAGTGTTTCTCCCCTAATGAATATTGAAGTTGACCTTCCAATGGCGTCCGCTTCGGAGAAGAGAATGAGCTAACCCAAGGACGGAGACCGATTGTTCGACAGCTTCACGGTGTGCATACCTCAAAACACCTAGCCGATATATCTCGTAGAAATGCTCAAGAATATCTAGGGTACCTAGTACAAAATAACACCACCCCTTTGATTTCTCTTCACAGACTACATATAGGTTTGGCCCAAAGTCGAGTCATCTGTCATGCTAAACATACGTCTGTTTTCTTTTTATATATAAGTCCAACTACGGTGTCAGCCTCCTTTTATTATCTCGAGGTTCCATTAAGACTTTATATTTTAGAGCGGTGATATTTTACTTTGTCTCGGGAGGAGCCGATGCCTCTTTTGGGCCGCCTTGCTGGTTCAAGGCAGCCTCCAGGCCGCTAAATAAATCAGGACTTTCGGGCTCGTTCTCTCCTGCTCCTTCCAAGGCGCCAGGTTCCACCTTGGTGTCGATGACTCCCGGAGCCGGTACCGTATCGAGAGACCTAAGGGACACATCTGACGATTGTGGCACCTGGTTTGTCGGCATGCTCACAGCCGTCCCGGGAATATCCTGCTCAAGAGGCTGTTCAAGTCTCGGTGCGGTGCTAGATGGCGGCGAGTGATGTACTGTAGAGGCGTCCTCAACGTGAGCGGAGTCTGTAACCGGTACTGAATCAGTAGACGTGTCGCCCGATATCTGCGTCTCCTGGTGTGCCGCAGACGGCTCCGTAATATCGGCACACTCCTGATGAGAAACATCCGTCATCTCTACATCTACGCCTGGTTCTGCTGCACCTGGGGCTGCGGGAGGGGGGAGCGTTTCAACGGCAACAGCTAACGTTGGGGTTGGCTCACGTGGCGTTCCCATCGGTCCAGTCTCAGTCGCGAAGATGGAGCTCGAGGGATCTCCGTTGCTCGAAGGCAATTTTGGCGACAAATCGGTCGGTGATGTGGTAGCAGCCACGACATTCTTAAGCGGACTCCCTTCGAAATGTGAGGGTGCGTGTTGAAGAGGGGGTTGAGTTGTAGGCAAGGTGAGAGCAGGAGGGGGTGAATATTGCTTTGCAGGCGGAGGCCCCGTTCCGTTTGAGACATCCACGGGAGTTACTTCGCTAGAGGGTTCAGTTTGGGAAACTGTTGAAGGAGCTCCCACCGTACGCTCAGTTTTGGTTTCGCTTTCGGCCCGCTCACCGTCGGGCATCTCGCTGTCCTCTTCGTCACCCTCCTCGCCATCCTCTCCTTCTTCTCCGTCATCTTCACCGTCGTCTCCGTCATCATCATCGGCCACTTCGCTGTCCTGATTCTTAGTTTCTGATCGGTCGCCCGCCCTGACGTCCTAGTAACTGTTAATACATGATAAGCCAGCAAACCGAGGCCGACTTACGCTAGTTTCAGGGCCGCTTTGTTTGACGCCACTTAAAGCGGCGTCTAAACCTGTATTTGTTGCATTTGGCTGTGTACTTGCCGGCAATGGTAGCTTCTTCTTCCGCCCTCGACCAGGGCCTTTAGGCTTCCTTTTAGGTGGTGGTGGCCGTCTTCGGACCGGCGTTGCAGCAACGGATGTGTCAGCATTGGCGGCAGGATTAGGTGCTGGAACTACTGTGGTCGATATGATTTCCCCATCCACATGTTGGCCCTCAGTCAACGTGATCTCTTGTGTATAGGGATTTCCGGCTGCGTCGATGCGCCGGACAGTAGCTTTCGTTATAGTAGGACCAGATGTCGCGCCGGCTGGGAGGCTTGAAGACAGCGTGATCACGCCTTTCCTCCGTTTAGCTAAATGCGAGATGGTTGGCCCTTCGGCATTGCGGGCGACTTGTTTCCAGACTTTGACTTGATAGCCTTTGGTGCTTGGGTCCTCTTCCTTCTTTTCTGGTTTCTCGGCCAAGGCTGCGTCTGCGTCGACCTCTTCTTCTTCAGCAGGCGGTGGTCGTTTGTATAACCTGCCGGAGCGCGCTGCTCTTAGCAGCTCTTGCGTATGTGTCGGCAGTAGATGCGAGTCTTTCGGCATGCCATGTGGGAGTTCGATGGCCCATATGTCATTCTTTTGAGTTGTGTCGGCGAGCGGCGGCGGCGCAATCTTGACCCATTCTTGACGCCATTGCCTAACGGGCAAGCCTGCAAAACAGAATCAGTCGTTGCTGGTTTGCGACATAGCTTTTATGATGAATGTCATGAAAGCTGGCATACCCTCGAAATCGTCGTGTTCGACATATCCGCTACGATTTCCCCGCCGCGTTTGGGTATTCTGGCGAAACTGAGATTGGCAGGCTGTTAGTCAATCGTGACAATTCATTAGTCTGTGGTACCGTGGATACAGTAATCATACATTTGGAGCCATGAAAACGATGCGCGCGACTTGGTGGCCTTTGCTCTCTCTGCAGAATCAATTCAAATCTTCTAAAACTTAAGGTGACCGATGATCTAAACAAACAGGACCAGAAGTATTCTGTGACCTATGAATAGGACAACTATTTGTTCCAAAAAAAGACGAGATCTACTATCCATACGACGCAAAAGAGAACAGAGTATAGGTAGTTATTATTCGTTGCGCAAACAGAGTTGTGAGTTGAAGCGCGACGACAAATCATTCAGCTCAGAATCATTACGTAATACACAGGGGGTCCGAGCACCAGTTGGCTATACCGTAATCGGCTGTACTCATGTACCATGTGCATTATGTAAGGTTCAATGTAACATGAACACTGAAACCCCCTTTTTCTAAAAATTACGTGCAGGTATATACACATGTGCATGTATGTACTTTACATTCTTTCGTCTTAGTACATACATACATACGAGTACTCGATTGACAGGATCCCTTCAAAGACGGAGCCAAAATTACAGGCTTCTACGGTCAAGATTCTTGCCTTGAATGGGGTGTATATTGCTACGCAATGAATGTCTATCTGTCGAGTTGTTTCCGTCCTTGCGTGGCACGAGAGAGCTCGTCCCGTCTACTCTGGAATCTCCTACGAGATAAGTGCTTTGAGTGGAACGGATCTTCGGAATGATACATGAGGCAGCTTTGACTCTTAGACACCTCATCACAAATTCCTCTCCCTATAAGCCGCATCTCCGATCCCCTATCCACAGACACCAGAATCTAGCCCTTCCTTTTTTTTTCTTTGCTCGCTCTGATGAGCCTTATCCTCCTGTTTTGCAGGAGGTCGATGCCGCGAGCCTGAAATCGGCCGCGTGCTTGGTGTACAAGAACGTCATAATAGTACAAAGACCAACGTGCCGTGTAGAAGAGGCTAAGGGCCGTGGGTGGTCGAAATATCTCTATTGTTGATAGCATATGGTACCGCGCATTGTAGCGTTAGTCCCATCTATGAGCAGTCAGCGACCATTTTTCCCTATTCAAAATGGAAAGTTTCCCTCTCCTCACCCGGTATCTTTATGTCGCGCAATGTCTCCGGACTCCCCGCTCTGCTTGCCCTGTTGTTGGGATCGTTAGCGATTGCATTTATTTGCGGTCGATTGAGTCTGTGAATAACATACCGACATTCCGCCCTCGACCACTAATCGATCTAACTGGTAGAATTTGCTAATGACCGTTTGGCGCTACAAAAACGAGGCTGCTGTCAGCTGGTGTTCATTTCATGATACCGCGCCACACTACCCGCCGTCTCCGAGGCAATTTGGAGGGTAACAGGAGATACAAATCCCGTACCTTCATCACTTGCAGCTCTTTAAGCCCTTTTTGTATGAGGCTTTGTATCTCTCTAGGATCTTGCTCGTTCATATGCTCGCGGAAGGCATCTCTCGTTCGTCGCTTGGCGTACTCCCGAAAGTTGTAAGACTGGAACTGTTCGCCCTGACGTAGAAGCTGTCGATACTGGAAACCAGAGGAACTCGAGTTAGCTCAATTCATGATCGCAGAACACATATAGCGTATGCTTCAGCCTCCGGAAATATCGGAGCACTAGCGAACGGCAAAGGATTAGGCGTGGGAAGGATTGTACTTACCAGTGACCTAGCTTGCTGCGGCAAGTCGCCCTTGAGGGCTGAAACGATAGACATTTCGGTGCAAGAGACGTTATTATTGGCGGATGTTTCTTATCTGGTAAGTAGAAGGCAAAATGGGTACGTTGGTCTTTGAACTGCGGGTTGTGGGAATTCGGGGATCAAGAGCAGAAAATATGATGCAACCAATGGCAAAATGCCGACAGCGATATTCAAGGTCGACGCAACCTGGGTACAGCTACGGATGTAGCTTTTTTTTCTCGCTCGGTCAAAAAATACTGTCGGCGCCGAGCCACGGATAATGTCAGCTCGGAGTTAGGTATCAAGCAGGCACGTACATGTACGTACATGTACCAGTTCTTGCGGGGATATCTTACTGTATCAGTATGTACAGTACATACTACATTTATTCATATATGTATGTAGTTCATGTGAGATACTTATATATCTATATGTAGCAATCAGTAGTATTGCATGTATAAGTGCATTAGGTAATACGGATGTACATTCGTTGGTTTCATAATGTAGGTACATACTCGGGTACATGTATACATATATATACATATTTTTGGAATTCATATTTACAGCACATCAAGATGGAATTGCGTGGTTGTGAAAATGTAATGTTAATCACATATCTACGCGTGCCTTATGTATTTACAGGGTAGCCCAGCCATCAATACCAGGCAATATACTGATTATCAGCCTACAGCTACATAGCCTATGGTAGATCAATACCTAGTAATACTCGTGTCTGTCCTTTATGTATAAAAGACCTATGGAGGCTAAACAAACCCCTCGAAACAAAGGCAATTGTAAGGGCTTTTGGTCCTCGAAGACGTCTTCTTTCCTCATTGAGGTATTATTCATCTACCATCTAGACTTTTGAAAGCATCCATTCAGCTATTCTATCTCAAGTCTTCATTTCACTGTCGCACCTGTCTTCCGCTGCCACTCGGCCATGGCATCATCAAATGTGACAAGGTGCTCCTCGATCTTTCTGGCCTGATATCGCGTTCTACTCCCCGGGTCGAATTCAAGCTGATTCTCGTCATTTATCTCACGCTGGGCGCTCTTCCGCTCGGGAAGGTGGACGTTGTCACGGTGGTGTTGAAAGTTCTCGTTGAAGCAGTGGGATGAACAGAA
This sequence comes from Hypoxylon sp. PDH2405, assembly GCA_023628415.1. Lineage (NCBI taxonomy): Eukaryota > Fungi > Ascomycota > Sordariomycetes > Xylariales > Hypoxylaceae > Hypoxylon > Hypoxylon sp. PDH2405. The sequence continues at coordinate 99,129 of JAMAKT010000089.1, read as the reverse complement.
TGTCGATGGAATGCCCAGGGTTTCTGTGCACTCCCGACAGAATACCAGAACAGTTCCGCCGTCATCCATTTCTACATCTTCATCATGGAGACGGACACACCTTTGACCAGAGGCACACTCGTGTGTTGCACTAACATGCGATTCCTGTCCAGATATGAGAATTAGTAAAAGAAAAAAAAAGAGTTTGGAATGGGTTGCAATTTACATATTGTTGGCCCTCACAGCCCCGGGAGCAGAATATGGCAGGCTTAATTCGAAGTCCGTAATAGGCGCTGAGTATTTGGCACAGAGGACATATAATGAAATCTTGTGGGTCTGGAATTTTCGAGCATACTGAACAAGGTGGAAGATCGTGTAGGCCGTGAGCGGGAGTGGGAGCGGTCGCCCTGACCTTATCCTGTCGAGCCTTGTCTCTCCGTGCCTTGTCAAGTTCGTGGGCTGCTTTAGCTCTCTTTAGCTCTTCCAGCTTCTCATGTAGTGCCTGCTTCTGTTCCTCGTCGCCTTTAGCAGAATGTCGATCGCGTATCATGGCGCTGATTGCATCTGTAATTGGCATTCCATTTCTGACCATATCAATGTATTTTTGGCATCTAGCAGCACCGGAGGGGTCGTGGTTAGGTTGAAAGAAAATGTCAATGTAGGCGTCGTTCCGTGCTTGAGACGATTGAGCAAGTTTCAATCGGTCTATAAACCCGTTGAACGCTTCTTGGTTCTGGATGGCGCCGTCACTAAAGGCCTCCCTCAGTTCCGAAGCAAGCTGATCCGCGGTAATGCTCCGGTCGTTAATTCTTTGCTGCAGAATTCGTTCCTCAGATGAAGACTTGGCCGCATGTTGTAATCCGATGTTCTTCACTTTATCTCTGTACCACTCTTTTTTCTCGTCAAATATACGCTGTTCGATGGTCTTGAGGTCGACTTCAAAAGTATGTGCCTTGGAAAACATGGTATCAAGCTCAAGAAGAAACGGCCGCCGACCTGAGAACCACTCCTTAGAGGCAGAATTGAGATATCGGTCTCTTATGCGGTTGAGGAGGCGAGTCCAGCAATCTGGGCACTCGATAGGATGCTTCTTCGCATGATCCTTGATGCAGGAAGTCTTGATTGTTTGCACATCACCGGCGCAAAGCTGGCGCTCCTTCTGAAGGGCAATATTCTCGTCCCATGGTTCCAACATATTTATGGCCATGCAGCCGCAGATCCTGTTGTTGTACAGAAACTCTGCGGTATGGATGCTCTTACAACTCTGACGCGTCCGTGTTTCGTGGCAAACCTTACGTCGTGCCGATCAGAACGGACCGCATTGGATATTTCTTGACCAGATGTAAAAGAAATCACTGCATGCTATGACTCGACAAGACGCAAATATCTGGATATGCGGTGCGCGAAGAAGAGGTGTAGAATATGAGCCAGACAAAAGTGGAATTGAAACTGATTTATGCATGTGTAAGTGAATGGACGTCGAATGAACATTGACCTTTCCGTACCAGGATCCCCAAAGTTTACCAGGATTGCACATACGTATGTACCTCTGAATACCTATGTAGGTACATGAGATGTTAGCCTGCAGTTAATGGGTTAATAAGGTGCTTTTGAAGTCTAATGGGAACGTGCACGCCCCACACAGTCTGCGAGTAATAACTGCAAGGTCCAAGCGTCCTGGTCCTTTTTATTTCTCTTTTCCGGTTAGCCTCCACATGGTTATTAATAAGGTTGCATGTACCTATGTGCCTTTGCATCTTCTCTAATCGCAACCTGTACCGAATCTCCAAATTCTCGCGTACCTCTCTTTATCGACAATACAACATCCCAGAACCATCATTAATCACACGCTACCAAACACCAACCAACAGAACCTGCTGTCATGGTCTGTGAACTCTTTCCCCAATCCATTTTATTTCCAACTCCCCCTTCAAAATAGTAAGGCTAATAGCGAGTAGGCGGACAAGTTACGCACCCAGCAGGAGCTTGAGCGACTGCAAGCAAAGTATGTAGGCACCGGTCACCCAGACACAACATCGTGGGAGTGGAGAACGAATGTTGCGCGTGATACTTACTCGAGCTTGGTCGGTCATCCTCCCCAACTGGCCTACATCTCCCTTGCTCAAAATGAGCCCGCCGCCAAAGTTCGAGCTCAGCTCCTACGAAAAATGATACAGCCATGTGGCCCACCTCCCCCCCGCGAAGGCGAAGAACCCATACATAGATCTGCTCAATAATCCAAGTCTTGATACCGTCTTTCAGGACGCCCTAGCCTGTGATTACGGCTCCTGAGTGTCGGAAATTGTTGGTACACCGGAAATGTTGAGTCTGAGGTGGCTGGAATTGCTCTATATATTTATTATGCATGGACGAGGCAACTGACGGCGGAAATCTTAAGGTGTATTAGCACTGGTTCAGGACTACTGTTGAGATCACGTCGATGATAAATCCAACCAGAGGCACATCCTCATCATCGATCCCGAGAATCATCACATTCATTACCCCCAGCTTCTCCCGCCTTAAATCCTCATTACTCAGACGACGCTATTCTCAGCTTAAAGCTCGCTAGATTCTTGTATTCCCAAGCTTCTTTGCAGCTTTTTATTGAAGTCATCCGGCAGGTCGCCCCAGACCTCTCTGACGACGGCGGCAATGCTCTCAGGCGGAACCTCAACTCTTCCTCTAGACCCGACGCACCAGGTTACGGTATCCTCGTCGCCGTCGCTCTTTTCCACCACCTTGTCGACATAACCCTGCCTCACAACCTTCTGCAATACATTATCCGTCTTATCCATCGGCAAGTTCTGGCTGGCATTCATACGGGTCAGATATCGTCTGAGCTTCGTGTCGCTCAGCTCACCTCCGTTGAGCACGATCAGCGAAAGAACCATGGTGTAAAATCCGACGTATGCGGCTTCCTCGGGTGTACTCGGGATCCGTGATGGGGCAATGATGGACTGGGATTTGTACTCTGGTGGTAAGGTCGAAACTAAGATGTACTGCCGGGAGGACGTGACGCTTTGAGAAGCTGCTTTCCTAGCATTCGCTTCTATACGGGCCAATTAGCAAGGTGGAATAGAACATGGGATAAGGCAGCTGTGTATCCTTACTCTGCTTCTCCTTTAGTGTACGTTTCTCCTTGACAGGCAATTCCACCATTTCCATGCCAAAGACTTGTTGAAGTTGTGTTTGGGCTCCTTCAAACACTCGCTTGAATGATCTCGGATTGTTTCCCAGAACTACATTAGATTCAGTAGATATTTCTTAGACAGCTACCATCTGACACCGGCTCACCTTTGTCTCGAATGCCGTCTCTCTTGATGGGTATCCTCGCATATTCGCACGCCAAAGCATATCGCACGAGTTTCTTGACTAGCTGGTCCTCTGTGGCGTCACCTTCCCTCTCCATGTTAACATCGCCATCCTGGTCCCCTTCGGAGGCTTCAGACTCTTCAGGATCGTTATTCCGGCGCGATTGGCGGCGTCGGCGCAACTCATCGGCCCCATCATGGTTGGCTGTTCTCCGTCGTCTTTGGGACTGAGTTTGAGGAGGCATGGTCGTAATCCTGATTTCTTGGGCAAATAGCCAGTAATAATCCTGGTCAAGCCAAGCCTCCCGACTCTCTTCAGTACGAAGTTTATAAAGAAAAAAAGAAAATATCGATGTGAGTGGTAGTAACCTCTAGCTCTCCTTAACTTGGTTGGCAGGCCCCAAGATCCACTCAAAAGTTAAAAAGTGTCCAGGGTTGAAAGTCGTGAACTCGACGCGATTGACGCGTTTGCAGTAAGTACATACGTAGACAGATAGATACCCCGCTAGGTGGGCTTATCGATAGCCCAACACTAAGGAAACTTGCATGTGGGTAATGAAGTGCAGCAGGCTGGCAGGCTATAGGTACCACATAGACCCATATTAAAAACTGACTGTCGGATTAAGAAGCGGAAAAAAGAAAAGAAGAAAAAACTCCAAAAAAAAAAAAAAATAAATTAAAAAGCTGTAGCGCAATTAGTTTTGTTCCTAAATATTGAAACAATACCTACGCAAAACAATACATGATACGGCTCCGTTCGTTCTTCATGATTGCTCCTAGTGTCTCTGGCGGCGCTATCTGTTTCAGATGTCGGCTGCGTCTTCTTCGTCAGTCTACCCAACTGTTTCGAGCATCCAGTCGCATCTTCCAAATACAGCATCCGAGTCTACGGCGCTTTGCTAGCGAGTCGCCTGCGCGCGCCTTTGGCCAAAACCAGCTTGCCGAGGGAGAGGACGAGGTTCTCGATTCCGAGGAACAAGCACAAGATGGCAAACCTAGAAACAGAGAAGAGGAATATGGGGTGAAGAGAGCAGACGTGGGCAAGAGGCGCCTATCTCGCAATCGAATTCTCACAGAAGACGCCCGGAATCTGGACTCCGATATGCTGGGAAAGCCCGCCTCCGTCATTGTCATGAGAGATGGAGGTCTATATCAAAAGAAGGACCGCCCTTCTGCTCCTGTCGGTCCTGACAATGAGCCCAACACTCAACCTATCAATATCGAAGCTCTCCTAAACAGTCAGCGAGAACCACCAGACCCCGAAGAGGTTCGTAAGAACATTGATAGTTTACGACCTAGGACAGAGACAGCTTTATCCGAAAGGGAATTTCGCAAACTACAGGCCTTGCTGACAGACGGCTTTCTGAGTGCCCAACTTCTTGAGTATCTAGAGTACCACAAACACAATGGTCGACCAAGGACGTCAGCCTTCAAATACGACTGGATCAGGGAGATCAGTCCGTGGGTGCCGTTAGCCAACCAGTCTAGTGTGGCAGAGGGAACCGATCCCAGTCTATACGGCTATATAACCGATTTAACCACCGCAAAAGAGAAGCTTGCTATACGAATCATGCGGGAGTATTGGGGTCTTTCAATTGTAGATCTCGATGCCGGACTAGGCGAGACAAAAATCAAGATTCGGAATTTTGAATTCCTTCTCCTTATGCGTATGTCTTCCCTATGTACATCCCATTGAAGACAACTTCGCTAAAACCTCAACGATAGGTGGCACTCAACGGTGGTTGACGGTCATGGGTAAGATATGGTTGGAAGCCGGCGAGAAGATTGAAGCGTTTCGGAATAAGAAGACGTTGCGCCTCGTTACGACAAAAACGAAGGCTGCCACATTGATAAAAGACCTAAATGAGACGCTCAAGCAGGTTACGACTAAGTCATTTCCGGTGAATCTTATTACTTCCAAACCTATCGATGAAGTAGTATTAGAAGAAGTCGGGCGGATAACCAACACGCATGTCAGAAAGCCCCAGGGTACTGAGCAGGTAAGCAACTATTTCCTGAGGAAAACGGGATGCTTCCTCTGTACATGCTAATTATTTTTCTTCCTTATAGCTCTGCGTTACTTGGATTGAACTCAAGAAACGTGCTGCTAAAGGCCTCGTCGGCCTAGAAGATCTATGCGAAGTTGTCTTCCGCCTACTACTTACCGCTTACAACCTGCAGCCTGCGACAACGACTAGTCTCTACGTAGCAGACCAAGACGACGGGGCCACCGGTCGGTTTGTTACGAACACAATAGATAAGGAGAAGCTGGCATGGAAGGATAGGATGGGTCAGTGGGCTCGCTACACGCTCCCATTGATCACCGGGGGCAACACTTCGGTGGCGGAGAGCCCACTCGAAAGACTTGAGCTTCCAATTGAAAGGCAGACCGTGGAGTCTGGATTTGATGAGAACAATGAGTTCTTACCCGAGACGCAGTTGCCTATTCCCCCACTAGAGTGGGCGGAAGATCTCCAAGTATCGACCAAAGCCACATTCGGTTACTTACTACACGCAAATGACACCTCAACCTCACCTCCCCCCCTACCTGATCTCCTGACAGCCAACCATCCACGTGTGTTCGCTTCTGCCACACCTCATCCCCTTCACCTCACAAAATTGGAAGCAAGCGACGACGAGGCAGCCAATATACTCATACAAACTAAAACCACTATAGTCATCCGCTTCTGGCCCTCTCCTGAAGAAGGAGATCAAGGAGAGATACCTAAGATACCTAAGATACGTAAGAAAATACGTAAGGAGATGGCTAAGAATTGGAAAGTCGCGCCCCCAGTCACGCCCCCAGCTCCGATCCTCGAGCTCCGCCTCGCGACGTCGGGCGGCGAGATCAAAGGCGTCGAGAGTCTACGCGCCATCAAACAGACACACATTACAGACGTGATGCTCCCCGCATCCCTCGTCGACCTGCGTTACGCACAGACTCAATATGCGGTCTTAAATGGCGACCCTGCTAAACTCGCTACTTGGCAACCGCTGGCCGACTTTCTGGGACCCGCTCGGCTCGATCTCGCGCGCGGCAAGTTTGAAGTTCCGGCGCACCAGAAATTCCCCATCCCAAGACACTTATTCAACTATGCCATAGAGTGGGATCCTGATGCGACTGTCGACCCGGACGAGCTCATCAGTACTTCGTATACCTTCGTTGGCCTAGAAATCCACCACTCCGTGTCGATGCCGTACGAAGGATTCAAGCTCACGTACACGTCTATAAGTGCGGAACGAGGAGACGGCCGCAGCGCCGAACTCAGCCTAGAGCCTGGGCCCAAGAATAATAAGATTTCCGTTGCCGAGGATATGGGCAAACTTCATAATGACTTCCTAAAGGCTTGCCAAAAGCTTGCAAGGACCGATACTCTATGGTCCGGGTACCTAGCCAGTAAACGGGAGTCCTAACTATGTAGTATTTAGTATGCATTTGTACAGTACACATGTGTAGTTATCCATGATTTCTAAGCTACTTTATATATCATCGTCTCTGAGACACCCACCCACCTCAAGATCGTGAATAGTGACGCGTCCCCGAAACCCTCGATTGGCTTCGCAAGGAGCGCTTATGTTCGACTTTAAAACATTCAGTAGACCATCGCATTTCTGTATGGTGACTTTGGCTTACATGCTACACTTTACGCAAGAATCCCCTATCAACGGGCAAGAAGGTTTTGTCGATTACAAACTTGCAAGGGGAGGGAGACGTCATTCAGACGCCAACTAAGTCAAAAGTTGTAGGATACATATAATCATCTGGCATGATACAGTTCTACAAGGGGAAAGGGGCACCACCGATGGGGTTGGAGAAGCTACGGTCACGATGAAATTAGGCAAATATGTCACGAAAATGATAATAGGCAGAGTCACGTAAAGAAAAACTTGGGAATCACGGTCTATGACTCTATTTTACTACAAGCACATGATGAGAAAGTTTTGTCGCAGAAATGCCCATAACCCTTCCTCTCATATTGCGCTCCGAAGTCAAACGTCCGAGAGAACAGATCGTGTAAACGCAAAGGAAATTCGTAGAGGCATAGTTCGTGTCGTGCGAAGGGTCCAAGGCAGCTGACAATCTGGATTATCATGCATCCAGTGTCAGTCAAGTTACGATGGGCTAGCTTATTTCTTGCCCGTCGCCTTGGCAGCAGACTTGGTAACCTTGCCAGTCTTGCTGCTCTTGTTCACAGCCTTGATGACACCGACAGCGACGGTCTGACGCATGTCACGGACAGCGAAACGGCCGAGAGGAGGGTAGTCAGTGAAGGCCTCAACGCACATCGGCTTGGACGGAACCATCTTGACGATGGCAGCATCACCAGACTTGATGAACTTGGGAGAGTTCTCAACAGACTTGCCAGTTCGTCGGTCGATCTTCTCCAAGAGCTCGGCGAACTTGCAAGCAATGTGGGCAGTGTGGCAGTCAAGAACAGGGGCGTAACCAGCACCAACCTGGCCAGGGTGGTTGAGAACGATGACCTGAGCAGTGAAGTCGTCACAGCCAGCCGGGGGGTCGTTCTTGGAGTCACCGGCGACGTTTCCTCGTCGGATTTCCTTGACGGAAACGTTCTTCACGTTGAAGCCAACGTTGTCACCGGGGACACCCTCAGTGAGCTGCTCGTGGTGCATCTCGACGGACTTGACTTCAGTGGTAACGCCGGCGGGGGCGAAGGTGACGACCATACCGGGCTTGAGGACACCAGTCTCGATACGGCCGACAGGCACAGTTCCAATACCACCGATCTTGTAGACATCCTGGAGAGGGAGACGGAGGGGCTTGTCTGTAGGACGCTTGGGAGGCTCGATGGAGTCGATGGCCTCAAGGAGGGTCTTGCCGGTGACCTTGCCACCCTTGCCTTCCTTCTCCCAGCCCTTGTACCAGGGGCAGTTGGTGGAGGGGGTCAACATGTTGTCACCGTGGAAACCCGAGATGGGGACGAAGGCGACAGTCTTGGGGTTGTAGCCAACCTTCTTGATGAAGTTGGAAGTCTCCTTGATGATCTCATTGTATCGTTCCTCGGACCACTTGGTGGTGTCCATCTTGTTGATGGCAACAATGAGCTGCTTGACACCAAGGGTGTAGGCAAGCAGGGCGTGCTCACGGGTCTGGCCATCCTTGGAGATACCAGCCTCGAACTCACCAGTACCAGCGGCAATGATGAGAATGGCGCAGTCGGCCTGCGAGGTACCAGTAATCATGTTCTTGATAAAGTCACGGTGGCCGGGGGCGTCTGAGAACAAGTTGTTAGTATTCTGAGGACAATGGGTTGATGGTCATTAGGACTTACCGATGACGGTGACATAGTACTTGGGAGTCTCGAACTTCCAGAGGGCAATGTCGATCGTGATACCACGCTCACGCTCAGCCTTGAGCTTGTCCAAAACCCAGGCATACTTGAAAGAACCCTTGCCGAGCTCAGCGGCTTCCTAATTGAGTGGGTCAGTTTAAAATGTTCTACAAGTTCGTGGATAACTGGAGCGGATGCTTGGCATGGTTTGGTTGCTCCGTCAGAACGTCAGAGCGGGGTAAAAAAATTTTGTGCCCCTCGGTGGGGGGGTGATGAGATGCGAGAGAGAAGATAAGAGAGGGGCACGCGGTTGGAAGCGCAACAACAAAAGATCGAGTGGACAAAGAACCCGATTCGAGTGCTAAATGAAGCCATCGTAGACGTGAAAAACAAGGAGTATTGACTAACCTTCTCGAACTTCTCGATGGTTCGCTTGTCGATACCACCGCATTGGTAGATCAAGTGGCCGGTTGTGGTGGACTTGCCACTGTCGACGTCTGAGAGATCGGTTAGGAATCTGAAACGAGGCTCTAGATAGCATCAAGGAAACTTACGGCCAATGACGACGACGTTGATGTGAGTCTTGTCTTCCTTACTGCGAAGGCTGTCAGTGATAAAGGCGCTCCAGAAAGGTGTTATCAAGTTGTTACATACCCCATTTTGGCGAAAGGCTTGCGACTGTCTTGAGAATGTGTGTAGTGAAGGGAGACGAGAGTGAAAACTGTTGATGAGGATGGTCAGTTTTTTAGATGGTCTTTGATGATGGAGATGATAGATTGATGATGGAAGTGGGAAGAGGGTTTCTCACGTTCAGCAGGTGTTAATGCTCTGATTAACGGTGTGCGAGACGAGGATCGAAAGGAGAGTCAGAAGAATGTTGTGAGGGTGTACGTCGGGGTTTATAAATTATTTCTGGGCGGTGGCCAGGTAGATTTTTGACTGTGGGGGCATTGCCCCTCCTTAGGCCCTTTCTACCTCGACTGTGCACCCCTCCTTCCAAATTCACACACTAAAATTTTTTTTTTTTATTTGTTACCGTATTTTGCCTCTTTGTGTGTGTACTTGCGTACTTGCCATTAAGGTTCATAGCTAATGATTGGCTCAAAATTTTCAAAGCCAAAACAAATTCCAGATACGTACTCATTTTTCACACCTTCGACACGGTAAGGTATGTGCGTCCTACTCAAACCTTCATGTGCGAGCATAGACATGTACCTGCTGCAACGCAGCCCCATAGCGGGTATCTGAGGTACCCAATTACATGCAGGTATTCATTCCCGTTGAATTTTTGCAAGCCAATGAAGTCACCGTCATCCGGTGAGTGCCTTCTTGAAATCCTTCTGAAATAAAGTGCATGTGCAATTTCTTTTTGCCGCCTGATATTGGGGAAACCATGATATGCAATTCTAATCTATTGCACACTAGGTACGTCTTTCTAACAAGTCTGATTCGATAGATACCTCGTCAGCTCAAGTGCCATCACCCCGTCTCATCAATTTTAGATTTAGATACATGTATGCACCGACTCCCAGTGTGAGTCAGGCCGATGTGAGAGGTACCTAGCACGTAAATTCTTCAGACATCACTTCAAGCCTTGATGGGGGAAATAAAAAATCTTCTTGATAGCTGCCCAACATGCTGGACTCTCCACATAAGTTTCAATCAAGCCTGAGGTATGCATTACGCAGCCTTATTGGCCCCTGCTACAGCGGCTATTCGAATTATCGTCTGAGAGGCTTCACTGCTTTGCCGATACGTCATGACTCAACTCAATTCCTTGTCGGCTAGCAAAGCAACCCGTATGCACATAACTAAGAAGGAGATACTTATGATGGTTCGGATTTCAAGGTGGCTTAACTCCGTGCTGCCGGCTATGAAGCTGACAGCATTAGAACTTGGTAGCGAACAACTTAATCCTTGGGCCTTCTCAAGAGTCATGCGGTGAATACGTCTACAACAAACCAACGCCTACGAGTAGATAGACATCATATCCAATAGGCATCGTATCCTAGGTACGGGATGTACATATGCCGCACGGCGTAGGCTAGGAATTATAGTCACTACTAAAAATACTGTTGGTCAATTTTTTGTCAATAAACAACTTTTGCCCAACGGGGTATCTCAGCCTTCAGACGCCTCTTGGATAATCGGAAGGTCAACAACACCTTCAAGCTCATGTACTACGTATACCTTGACTCTTTTTGGCCTCCCCCTCAACCCCGAAAGAAATAGTCATCATGGCCTCACCCAACCCAAATGTTATTTGTAACTTGACCGTCTTCATCTAGGTCGTCCTCTTTCCGATCGGGGTTTCTGCCGCACCTGATGACAGCATCCTTTTCCTTCTGACCTAGAGCAACCTGATCAAAGCCTGCAGGTAACACCCTGTCGCCTTCAAGGTACCACACCTTTAAACCACGAGCCTTGTCGCGTAAAGCCTGTTGGTTTCGTGCATTTTCGAACCCACCTACTTTTTCCATTGCACTCCACGAGCAATTCAAAGAAGGGTCGGCTATCAATTCTAGAAGCCTTGAGGTTTCAGATGCCGACCATGGTACGCGCACTTGCCGGGGTTTATTTGCATGGTTTGCACGTCGAATGTTCCGCGCCCCCTGGCTAAGCACTAAAATGTCCCGGTCTTGCAAGTGGCGATCCTCTTGTGAATCGTCGAGCGATCGCTGAATACTAAGTTCCCGAGTTCTCGCCACTCGAGGTGACGGAATTTGAGGTTGTTTTGAGTATCGGGGACGCTTGGGAAATGGCCTCTGAACAGATTCATCTTCATCAAGAGCCCGCTTAGATTCATTCTGAAGTTGTTCATTTACCTCGAAGTCGTCGTCGTCGTCGTCGTCGTCGTTTTCATTGCCGTTATCCCTATTGGGTTGCAAGCGTTTCGCCACGCCGTCTAGAATATGCTTAGGTTCCAAACGACGGATGGCGTCTCTGGTATCCAATGCCTTTCCTTTCCCATTTACGGCTTGTTGGTTAGAAGGCGGTGTTATTGCTGAGCACGCGGCCGCATTTTTCTCGGTCTGCCTTACGGCTGCGAGAGTGGCGGAACTGTCGATAAAACTTTGACTAGGAAATGTTAGTACGACTGTAATTTGCAAGTAAGTGGTAATCTTGGCCGTAGACGTACTTAGATTCTTGAGGTAGTAATCGATCGTATCCTCCAACATCTATTTCTGATGCGGAATCCGAGTCCTCTTCAATTCTGGCATTATCATCGACAAATAGTGGCTCTGATTCTTCACGCCCTAGGGGAGCGTGTTTTCTTGGAGTTATATTCGTATGCCCGATATTACCTCGATCCATCGGCCCATTAAGTAGCTGGTATAACTCCAAGGCCCATGATATGAGATCGTTGAGAATTCTATCCTGGGGACAATGCTGGCTCAGAATTGTTTGCACCTGAAGTCTGTCACCGGAGAGTTTAGAAACAAGCTCTTTAATGCGAGCCCGATGAATATCGTAGGACACATCGTCTTGGTTGATGTCAATCCCAGCCAACTGCTTATACGGCCCTTTATTTAATGCTTCTTCGGGGCTCCTTAAATTGCGCCCTGGCCTGGTGCAGAATATGCTTGCGGCTGATTCAAACGGCTCAATGGAGGAGTCAGAGGCTAGCGCCTCAACCAGACGTCGGCATCTGATAAGAAACGCAAGATCAAGGTATTTTGCCGTGTTCCTGTCGTCAGCTTGGAGATGAGCATCGAACAAAATAGGGAATGCATCATCGAGTTGCTCCAGAGTTGGCAGCAGCTGTTTCTCTCCAAGTTTGACGTCCACAATAAATGCGAGAAGCGACACAATGTTTCCCGAGCAGATGGCAACCTGAATCTTGGTTCGGACTCCTGGGTCATATTCCTGAGATAGGTTGATAGGTCTGATAAAAAATGTATTGTTATCGGCAAAGGGGAGGCGGGCATGATTAAATGACTTCCTGTAGCTATTCAATCTTGACTTGTCGTCCACACTTGGCTGGCTGTAGTTGATAGACGACAAGGTACCGTACAACTTGTCAGTCCAGCGTGTCAACTTGGGTATATCAAAATCGACCATGTCCTGGATTCTAGCAACTTCCATCTCAGGTGATTCGTTAGTATCGTCTGTCTCGGCAACTGCACCACTCTGAGACCCCACGGACTCGGGTACTGGAGCTAGGCCTGCGCAAGACTTAGATGGGAGCTAGTAAGGATCACTCAATACAACATACCTAAAATTTCCGGCTCGGAGCTGGCATACTCGGCAGAATTCTTCAGAAAATCGCTTGAAGCAACACTTTCAACGCTCCTGCGACGCCTACGTCGGGTACCGCGCTGGGGAATTTCAGCCTGCGGCCGAGGGCCAGGTTCTACAGATGCCTCCTGACGTCTAGTGCTACGTCGAGTCTGCCTTACACCTGAGTCACCAACCGGCTCGACGGACTCAGTTTGACGCGTTGCTGGACGACGGCGACCAGCCATGATACACGTAAGAGGTATGTTTGTATGTTCGTATGTTTGTATGAAAGGAGGTGAGAAAACGATCTAGTTCATTCAATATGTTGTTGTATCTACGTAGAATCGCACAGGTTCCAGGGTTAGGGTAGAGGGTTATTTCTCAGGGTTGTTCTCCAATCAAAACTCAGAGGTAAACAAACAACGTTTGAGCGCACAGACCAGCCCCGCATGATTAGGTAACCACCATCAGCCCCATCAAATCTGAGGCGGTAACCTCGATAACCTAAAACCTGTCTTTCTTTCTTTTTTCCTTTTTTTTAAAAAAATTTATTAAAAGAATAAACAAAGATTGTGTAAAGTCTCGGCACATACAAATATAATCATGTAGCCAGGAGCCAGATACGATTTGGAGATGAAATATAATATTATTCCATTACTATTCTTGTTGATTGCTGATGAAGGGGACGGAGGTACAACCGTCATTCGTAACGCATTAAAGGGGTCCATGCATCTACCGTGAGACCGTTGAAACAGACAAGCTTCGTATTTAAATTCCGGGGCTAGTTGGAGCAACGTATGTACCTACGGGGTCGCCTGCATGGTAAAAGTTAGAGTGCTCCACATACCCACTACACTAACCCATTAAAGTAATGTACCTTCACACTCTATTTATATGGAAAAGTACTTATTGATTATGCTGAAGATAGTGCTCTGCCTTCATTATCTCGTACATCCTTTATAAAGAGATTAATAAATCTTCGGATATGGCTATTTAAGCATGTAGCTAAGCCTCGTTTAGCTCCTTTAAATTAAGACTCCTTATATTAAATGTTGAGGGTATCGCGAAAATGTTAGCATAGGAGAGACTACACGTGACCATGAGCTAAATGTACCTTCTCATATAAATTATATGTGAAGGTACCTGTCTATAATGGGTTAGTGTAGTGGGCCAGGTGGAGCGCTCTAACTTTTACCATGCAGGTGACCCCGTATGTAGGTAGCATGGATGCAACATTGAATTTATTTATGCAGGTAAAACACCCTGTATCCTTGGGATTTTTCGTCTCCTGTCGTCGCACAGATACAGTGACCCGTGGATCGACCTACACATGCAGTTAAACTGCCTTATCCACCTTCGAGTTTCTCTGCCCCTTTTACAGAGATTCCAGATTTGTCCAACTCTCCATACCTCGTCTGATATCTTCGACCATCTTACCAGCATTCAGGACAAACTGGGGTTTCTTTTCTCGGCGTTATCTTTCTCCCTTTTGTCATTTCTGTACAACTACCCATGCTCACCTCCGTTTTATTGGGACACCGTACCGTCATCTCGTCATCTTCTCATTGCGTTGGCTCGGCCGTATTCTGTCCAAAGGGCGTCGCGACTTCTGTAGAACAGTAGTAGCATCCTCAAACCCCGTTTCCATCACACTCAAGTGCGGTCATCACATTTCACTTGTCGCTATATTCAATTTTGCCGGATCAGCTGACTTCCTGCCCACCATGAGACTCCGTCAGCAACGAACGCCTTTAATCCTTCTGCTTCTACCCTCCCTCGCTCTCGTCACCTCCGCTCTCAACGCGAAATCCGCCAAGGATGCTACCGCTGTGGGTGCTGATAGTACATCCTCCCAGTCCACGATCGACTCGACTGTCACGTCTCCAAAGACATCCAAATTTGATGTTGGCACCAAGAATGCTCCCGTGGACGGCAAGGATGGGATGCCGCATGAAGGTCCCTTCGTGAGCACAGACAAGGGACGTAAGAAGGGTGACTCCAATGAAGTCTCCGAGCTAAAAGATCTCCCTATCCTGAAGGATAGGCCGATAGATCCTACAGTAATTGATGGCAAGAAGATACCGGAGACCAACGACGGTGTTATGGATGACCCCCATCGCCAGCCCCCTAAGCAAGGTACCACCGGTACGGAAGGGGGCGTGAGCCAAAAGGACAAAGCTAGAAAAGCTAAGGAGGGAGAGACTGGAGAGAAGGTCGAGAATGTTCCTGAGACGCCGAAGGAAAAGCCCCCCTTACCTCACAGTGAGCAGAAGAAGATATCCAGTGAGAAGGTTAGCAACAAGGAAAAAGGCAAGGACAAGAGTAAGGCCGACCTACATCAGACGCCTGAGGACGTCGCAGGGCTTGAGGTAAGACGTTAAATATGCCTCGTCTCTGTTGTGTACACTGACGCTCTATATAGAAACCATCAGATTTACCAGATAAGCTACGCGACGATCCGAACCCGCTTCCCAACTCGGCTAACAAAGATCACCTTGATGTATCCAAGCCTGCTAAGTCAACTACGAGTACGTGGGAACAAGGTGACGAGGGTAACGACGGGCTCATTCAACCCTTCCACTCTTTTGTCCTTTCCCTTGCCATGATCCTTTTCTCCGAGGTTGGCGATAAGACATTCCTCGTTGCCGCGCTTATGGCTATGAAACACGACCGTATGGTTGTATTTTCGGCAGCTTTTGGCGCTTTGCTAGTCATGACTGTCCTATCGGCCGTGCTAGGTCATACAGTACCAGCCTTGATTCCCAAAAGGGTGACGGCGTTCCTAGCCGCAGGATTGTTTTTTGTCTTCGGTGCAAAGATGCTGCGCGAAGGTATGGCTATGGACCCAGACGAGGGTGTCACGGCAGAGATGCAAGAGGTTGAAATGGAGCTACAGGAGAAGGAACACCAGGCACTGAAGAAGGGCAGACGTCGGTCCTCGTTGAGTCCCTACGCTCTAGAGATGGGCCTGAACCGTGGCCGAAAGTCGAGGTCCCAATCTCGCTTCCCAACTCCGCCCCGCAGCCCTTCGACCTCGCCAGGTAGAAGTCCGTCGCCTCAACGGGGCTTCCTCGGTGGTTTTGGAGTCGGTCTATCGAACCTCTTCTCGCTGCTACTGAGCCCCGCATGGGTGCAGACTTTTGTTATGACATTCTTAGGTGAATGGGGAGATCGTAGTCAAATTGCGACAATTGCTATGGCTGCCGGCCAGGACTACTGGTGGGTAACACTAGGCGCCGTGCTTGGCCATGCGTGTTGTACTGGCGTGGCCGTTGTTGGTGGCAGAGCCATCGCCGGTAGAGTTAGCTTGAAAGTTGGTAAGTTGAAATTGACCCCGTAGACGACTACGTTGTATGTGTTGCAGCTAATTTGGTGTATATAAACAGTGACAATAGGAGGTGCGGTTGCATTCCTGGCGTTCGGCTTCATCTACTTTGTGGAAGCATTTTACGCGTAGTCTCTTTTACTTTATTTTATTCTTTTAGGTGCCACTAGGCTCTCGAACGAGAGTGCCTTTCTGTCGACTACCACACGGCACTACCCCATTATAATGATTTGCGCAAGGTTTAATAAGAAACGAACCGACGGCGGTTCCTCCATTCCCACAGTCTTCTCTGTCAAAGGAAAAAAAGGTGCAACTAATACGGATATACGCGAAGAGGTGAATAGAGCTTGGCCGCCATGTCATCGTTGTATTATATGTCACTACCTCTGGCTCACAAGGAAACGAAACCCGGTAAACGAAGGAGATGGGATATATTGCATTGGCGGAGTTTGGAATACAAAATGAGCAGGCTTCTCTGAAGGGGGTTCGAGGTTAACATTATTCAATCACATCTTGTAGAGTTACAGGTCAAACCAATGACCATTTTTGGCCATTCCCCGGCCATTGTCGCCGACAAATGTGAGTTGATAGTTGCAGTTTATAGACACAATAAATGCAACAGAATTCGTCTCGACACAGATAGCTGATTAGAGTTGATGTCATGGCCTACAGTCAAGTATTAGACAAGTGACAATGATCCCATTTTACTGTTGTGTACAACAGGGAGATCGGTGGTGAGGAAGCATACTATACACCAGAAAACATAACTACCTCAGATGCAGGTATGCCCTTGAATACTGCATGTAGGTATATAACATATATGTACATAGTTAACCCCGCCTCTGGCCCGCATCCATGTATACAACTTCGCAACGAACTTCCACCGAACCCCCGCCAAATCCAATGTCATACGAGATACTGGATTTTTCTCCCTGCCGCGGACGCGGTGATCTTGACCAAGGAGCTTATATACCTACATATTATACACACTCTCCCGGGTAGTGATACATCCTTTTCCATCGGCAAAGAAGAGATACAGGAAGAAGAAAGGAAGGAAGAAGGAAGACAAAGCACTCCTAGTACGAGTACATAAAATAAAACACGTCTCTAATATGTGGAAGCCGCACTCCCCGCCGCCCCAACGCATCACCAAGTCTCCAGAACCGGAGCCGAAGCAAAAACAAGTTCGCCGCATTGCGCAGATTGTGAAGTTGAAGCCCGAATTTGTTGACAAGTACAGGGAAGTTCATTCTGCTGTATGGCCTGAAGTTTTACAACAGATCAAAGTTTGCAATATTCAGGATTGTGAGTCTCTCTCTCCCTCTCTCTCTGCCGCGAAGCCGACCTTCTATTGAATTAACTCTTTTTTTTTCTTTCCCTTTCTATCATCTTCAGATAGCATATTCCACGATTCCGACACGGGAATCCTCTTTGCAAGCTTCAAATATGTTGGATACGACTATGCCGGCGACATGGAGCGTATGCGCGAAAATCCCAAAGTTAGAGAGTGGTGGGCTATGACAGACAGTTTCCAGGAGGTAAACAATCCTGCGTCTAATTATAACATGGAGCAGCTAGGTACTGACTGGTGCTTCTATTTATTCAGAGCCTGGTACCTGGCGCTAAGGATAGCGAGTCCGGAAATCCGCCATGGTGGAAGGAACTTGAGGAGGTATTTTATTTGGAATAGAGGGAAATTCGAAGGCTCCCACGGAACTCCCAATGCCACCTTTTTAAGATCGATGGCGGCTATATATATAGTCTATCAGATACTCTTACTCTGCAGCCCCAAAGGCCTCTTATCCAGAGGGTCTTCATCATCAATATCAAATATGAAACAGACCGAACATTATTTCCAATGTTTGAACAATCCGCCGAGGATCTCGGAACCGACGCCTCCACCACCACGAGCGCCATGCCGTCTCGCTTCGCTTCGAACCCAGTCTTCCAAGAAAGACCGATCCGCCAGCTTCCTTCCGGTTATCTTAGTGCAGACCTGGGCCTCCCCAGCATCGAAGCTAAGCAGTGTCGGTATAGAAGTAATATTATACTCCATACTAAGCCCACTACTCATAATATCAGGGGCATCGAATTGGACTTCACAATAACCGACAGCCCCCTCGGCCTCACCCACGCCAGATTCAACGATAGATTTGATAAGCGGGGCCACAGAATGGCACGTAGCACACCACGAGGCTGTCCAGAGGGTTATGAGAGGTGTCCGGGAAGACGATGACACCAGTTGATATGTGTAGAAATCATCGGGCCGACGGACTCTATTAAAAGTAGCGTCAGTTCTGGGACAAGGGTTTATCACACCATAATAAGGGCGGTGGTTGTGAATGAAGCCATCGCTCGGTAGAGAGCAAGTCGCTTTTACTTACGAAGCATAAATCTGATTGGCGACACTACGACGCTGCGATATGGAAAAAGTTCGGGTCACCGGAGACCAGTCGAGACCTCTCGATACTAGCAACGAAGCTTTGCTGACGATCTTCGGCCGCATGATGATTAATCGAGCCTTCTTCTTCTTCTTGGTGTAGGCCGTGCAAGTTTAATTAAACGCCGAATAACTTTGCACTAGGTATCTAATATAAAACCAAAGAAACATTTGACGTAGGCATATCCATATCCGTATCCATATCCCGCATCTATACGTCATAGCGCAAAATACATGTATGTATACCGCAGCGGGAATGAGTGGGAGCAAAAAACGGTTGTAAAATGTTTAACGTTTTCCCCTTCGGCATATGTAGTTAGGGGGAAATAATATCTCCGGGATTGATTATTAATTATATAAAAATCATTTTAATCAATAATATCATTAAAATTAAATTAATTATTCTCCTTATAATAATTATTATTCTTAATATATATTATTATTTTTAAGTATATTATTTATAATTATATTATTAATAACTTATATTTATTAAATATATATTTATATTTTTTATATATTTTTTATTAAAGTTTAAACCTTATAATAATATTATATAACTTTAAACTTTATATTTTAATCTTAATATATTATAATATTAAAATAATAATTAAAATTTACATAAGTTTTATATAAGTTCTTTAATATTAAAGCTATTTAAAGTATGTTAAAAATAATATTTACTTTATAATTAAATTAAAAATTTAAGGGTAAATAATTAAAAAACCTAAGGTTTTTTTTTTCTTTAGGAATTACCGGCTTATTTAACATATATTTTAATAAATAATTAATAAATATAACTTTAAAAATAGAAATAATTATTTAATCTTTATTATATATTTTTATAATTATTTAATACTTTAATTTATATAAATAATCTTAATATTATTTATAAAAATTAAATATAATTTAATTAGTTTAATCGTTATAATTTTAATAATAAGTAGTTTTTAATTAACTTTATTTATAATCTTTAAATTTAAAAGTTTATTTTATTTATTAATGCGATATAATAATATAATAATAGCAAAAATATATTATTTATTAAAGTAATTATATAAGAAAATTTAATTAAAACGTGTAAAGTTATTTCGCTTATAATATTAAATATAATTATTTTTAAAGAAAATAAATTAATTCCTAATAACTTTATATAAATTAAAATAATTAACGTTATTATAATATTAAAATTATACTTAAGTAAGTATTATTTATTAAAGTTAAGCTTTTAAGCTTATTAAATTTACGTATTAATATTTTTAACCTTAAAATAATATTTAAAGAAGTTATAATTTTTATAATAAATTATTTAAAAGTTAAAAAAGAAAAAAAAAGGTAAGTTCTTAACTTTAAGTGGTAAAGAATTTTTATTATATATAAAATAAATAATTTATTAAAGTTTTTTTAAAAGGATATAGTTAATAATAATTAAGTTAACGTATACATTATTAATAAACATTATAACCTTTAGTTTTATATTTTTTGCTTTAATTATTTTAATTAATTTAGTTTTATTTAAATAAAATAAAACCTTATTAAATAAGTTTAAGTATTTTTTATAAAACTTTTAAAAGTTATTAATAAATTTGAGATTTTTTATATGGTATGTATTATAAAGAATAAAATAAATTGTAAATAAAGTATTAAACTTTATTAATAATATGTGTTTAATATTAATATAATTTATTTTATATATATAACATTTAAAATATTTATTAAAATTAATATATGTTATAAATAATAAATATTAATTTATTTATATAAATCTTTATTAATTAATATATTATAATTAATCATTAAGTTATATTCTTTTATAAAGTTTAAATAATAAAGAATAATATAAATATTTAATTATAATATATTATTTAAATATTATATAAATTATGTTAAGTTTTTGGAAATATTTTTAATAATTAAATTAATAAAAGCTTTTTTATTAAGAATTATTAATTATATTAATGTAATAAAGCTTATACATAACCTTTTTAATAATTTAATTATATAAATATAAAGTTAATTAAATAATTCTTTTATTTTCTTAATAATAACTTTTATATTAATACAATTCACTAATAAAGCTTTAAATCCTATTAAAAGTTAATTACTTTTTATAATTATAATATAAGTTTTAATTATAATATTAATTAAATTATAATTTTAACTTATTTCTTTATAAAAATTAAGCTTAATATATTTTAGCTTTAGCTATTTATAAAGAAATATTAATATAATAATAAATTATATAATATAAATAAATATATTATAATTTATTAAATAATATTTTAATAATTATAAATAATATGTATTAAGTAAAAAAGGCTAAAGCTTTAATTTAAAAGTATATAAAGTTATTATTAAAAATGTTAAAATATTATTACAAAATAGGAAATATATTAAATTAATTAACTTATTATATTTTAAATACGTAAAGTTAAATAAGTAAAAAAGGATTAAGTTAAGTGTTAAAAAAATAAATAAAAATAATAACATAAATATTAATATATTTTATTATAATTCCCATATTTTTTTAATGCTTTTATTATTAAAAACATTTATTAAAATATATTATATTTATTTAATTTAATAATAAAAATGGCTATAAATAATAATATTAAAGTTTAATTTTATAATTATTTAAACGTTAAATTATTTAAGGAATAAAAAATAATAATAATAATAAAATTTATAAATATAAAGTCCTTTAAAGCTAAAGTTTTTAACTTATTATAATATATCCTTAATATAATATAATATAAAGATATAAATCATGGTTTTATTATCGTTAATATTTATATTTATATCCTTATTAAAAAAGCTAAACGTTTTAAAAATCTTTATAATATCATTAAAATTAAATTTATAAGGATTAAATATTAATGGAAAAATATTTCCTAATTAAAAATAATTAATATTATAAAAATTAATAGGAATTATATAATTTCCTATTAATAATTAATAAGAATTTAAAAAAATATTAAATTTATTAATAAAATTAATATATAATAAGGTTTTAAAAAGCTTTACCTTAAAATATTTTTAATCCTATTTAAATTTAAATTTAAATTAATCGTATATATTTAATTTAAGTTTACCATAAATAAAGTAAATATAATAAAAGGAAATAATTATTTTAATATTTTTAATAATAAAGTTATTATTAACTTTTTTAACTTTTTAATTTATAATAATTATATAATAAATATAATAAAACTTAATTATATAATTTCGTTTAAAAAATTATAAATTAATATACTTTAGTTAATATATATCCTTTTTAATTTATATTTTAATATTAAGTTATAATTAAAGCGAGAATAAATTTCATAAGGTTTTACTAAATTTATAATTATAATATACATTAAAAATAATATATATATTTATTTTAAAAATATATAATATATTTAATATAAATATAAGCTTATTATTTTCTTATAAGGGATTTATAATAATATTATTTAATTATTAATTATTATTATTAAATAATAAACTTTTTTATATTTATAATATTAATATATCCTTACTTTATTAAATATAAAACTTATTACATATATCCTAATTAAAGCTATAAATATATTTAATATAAAAGTTAATAACTTTATTTATATTATTTTTAATTTAATAATAAAAGTAAATTAAATTAATATAATAATAATAAACTTAATTACTAAGAAATATTATAATATTAAATAATTATATATGTGAATAATAACCGTTAAATATTTAAACTAAATTAAATTAATAATATATATAAAATAATTTCATTAAGTAATTAATAATAATAATTAAATTAATATAAATATTTTTATTAAAATTAAATTTTAAATAAGCTTTAATAAATGTAAACAAATTAAAAAATATAAGTTTAATAATAATTAAACAAAAATTATTTTATTTAATAAATATTATTTTTTTATATAATATACGTTTCGATTATTTACCTTAAATATATATTCTTAAAATTTTAAATGCTTTAACTTTATAAGTGCGAAATTTACTTAACATTTTCTAAGCATTAAATAAGATTTTTACTTATTACATATTTAATAAAGATAAATATTTATAAAATTAATTAATTAAGGTTAACAATTCATTTAAAAGGTTTAAAATATTATTTATTTAATTATCGTTTTTATTATAAAAAAGTAAAAATACCTTATATAAAAATTTCCAATTTTAATAATTAAAGTTAATAAGCTTTATAAAAGCTATAAATGCCTTTTTAAACTTAAAGATTTAAATCTTTTTATTTTAATATATCTTAAATAACTAAGAAATATTAAATTAATTATAGTTATTTAAAATAATAAAGTTTAAATCTAATATTAATTATTTAATTAAAATAAAAGTTAATTTAATAATTAAAGTTAAAATATTATTAGGTAATAATATAAATAAATAATATATTATCTTATAAATTTAATTAAATATTACTAAATTTATAATATTATTATTTTTATTAAATAATATAAAAATTAACTAAATATTATAAACCTTATTATTAATAATAACTTTCTTATATATAATTATATTATTAATATTATATAAATTTAAGGTTAAGCGTATAATATAATTAATATTATTGCTTATATTATTAATATATAATGCGTTAAAATTAATAATATTTAATATAAAATTAAACTTTATTAAACGTTATTAATAATAATAATTTATATTTATCCTTATAATTATTTTAAATTTTATTATTTTCTATAATCTTATTATTTTTTACCCTTTTTATTATATAATTAATGATATTAAGTAATATAATTTTAAGGAAGTTTAATATTTTATCATTAATATTATATATGCTTAAGGCTTAAAAATTTTCATTATTAATATTTCTTTAAAAAAATAAATTTATAAAAAGCTTTTATTAAAACTTTTATTTAATAATAAGCATTAATTAACTAATATAATTATTAATTAATTTATTATTTTTTAAGGTATTAAAGTATAAAAAAGCTTAATTATAAAAGTTGGTTTATTTTTTAAGTGATATTTTATTTTAAATTATGTATATACATTATATAATTTCGTTTATTAAAGTATATTTTAATTAAAAATAAGTAAGTATTTAAGATTTATTTATTATTAATTTTATTAATAAAAGTTATTATGTAATATATATAATAATAAAAATATATAAAAATATTTTTAACGTAATGATAAAAATAAGGGAATTTTTAATTAGTATTATATGTTTATTTAAATTAACGTATTTATTTATTTCATTTTCTTATTTAATTAAAAAATTTAATAGTTAACAACATTATTAAAATAAAAAAGTATTATTAAAATAAAAGCGTGGATAATAATATATATAATTATATTATAAGCTTAATAATATAAGCTTTAAATAGTTAAGGAAATTAACTTTAATGTTAATTATAAGGTTAAAAAATTCATATAAAAGGGTTTTTTTATATTATATTACCTTTTATTTTCATTTTTTTTAATTTAATTTTTCCTAACTTTATTTAATATATTAAAGTGTAAAATATAAATTTTAATTTGTATTATTATAAATTTATATATTAATATAATTTTAAAATATAATAAATTTAAAAAGTATATATTATAATAAATTTTTAATATAATAGTTAAATTATTAATCTTTTAAGTAAAAAGCGGTTATAATCGTTATCCTTACTTTTATTTAAAAGCTAATTAACTTATTATTATTAAAAATAAAGTAAATATTATTAATATTAAAGTATTATATTTATATAAAATATATTAATCTTATTTAATTATTAATTAATATTTAGGATAAAAGTTTTAATATTATTAAACTTTATACAAAGCTATTAAATATGCTTTATACTTTTCTTTTAAAACTATTATTATAATTAATTTCTAATATTATTCCTAATATTGCTCTTATTATTAACCTTTTTTTTAAATATAACTTAATTTAAGTTAAAGGTTTATTCCTTAATAAAAAGGATTTAATAATAAAAAGTAAAAAAAATATTTTTATTAAAACCTTATACTTTATTAAATTTTTTCCCTTAACTTAAGTTAATATAATAAAGATATTTACTTTTATTAATACTTTTTAATATTTTTAAAAATTATATGTAGGTTTAAAAACTTTATATAATATATTAATAATTTAAAATGTTAAAATCCGTTATAATTATAAAGTACGTAAATATTTCTTAACGTTTAATAATTATATAATTATTCCTTAAATAATTAAAATCTAATATTTTAATATAAACTTATTTTCTTAATAATTTAAGATATTTTATAATTATTTATTAACCTTAAGTTAAAGTTTTAAGTATAAATTTTTATTTAAAAGATTTTATATATATTAATTAATCTTATAATAAAGAAATAAATATTAATAAATATAAGGAATATATTTATTATTTTAAAGTAAATTATCTTAAAGAAATTATAATATAAAAGATAAACTTAAAGTAGTTTTATTATTAATTTAAATAGTAATTAAATTTTAAAATATTTTAATTCATTTTTAATTATAAAACCTTATATATTATTAATTATAAAAAAACCTTTATTAATAAAAAATAACTCCTTTATTAATACTTTTAATAAATATTTTATTTAATTAGTTTTAATTTATGTTAACTTATAAAGGTAAAGGTAATTATTAATTTAAATATTAAATAATAATTTAAAGACTTAAAGAATATAATATAAAATATTAATTTAAATAAATATAAATTATTATATAAAATATTTAATATAATTTACAAAGTTAAGGAATTTAAATATATTAAATTAAATTGCTTTATTTAAATATAGCTTATAAGCTTATAAAGATATAAGTTAAACTATATAATATAATATACACAAAAAATAATATAAATAATTAAATAAAATTTCCATTTTAATAACGCGTTTTCACTTTTTTCATTATTTATAATAATAAATACCTTAAAAAGCTTAATGAAAGAAATAAATTAAGGTAAAGATTTATTTAAAATTATTAAAATAAAAGTTAACTTTATAAAACTTAAAAAGCTTAACCTTAAATATAATAAGTTTAATAAAAATATATTTAATATAAATAATTTAAAGAAATACTAACGTAACTTAAACATTAATTAAAACGTTAAGCTTAAACTTAATTTTAATTTTAAGGTAAATAAGTTTAATAAAAATTAAGTTAAATTATTTATGCTTATATTAATTAAACTTTAAAATAATAATAATACTTATTATAATATTATAATATTTATTATATAAAGTGCTTTTAAAAAGATTAAGTTAATTTATTAAATTATTAAATATTAATTAAATATAATTTTATTATATAAGCTTAATTTATAACTTCGTTAATTTTATCTTAATAAAAGTAATTAAGCTAACTATTAAAACTTTAAAAAAAAGTTTAATATTTAAGTTAATTTAATAATAATAGGAAAAAATAATATAATAAATTTCTAAAATATTAATAATAAAAATTATAATAATAAAAAAAAGAATAATAATAAAACATTAAATAAATTTAAAAGTTTTATCGTTTAATATCTTTAAAAAGTTAACTTATATTAAGTTAATTATTATTAATATATACTTTAATTATATTTTATTACTTACTTTAATTTAATATTAACATATATTTTAATTATATTTTATTATTTCTTTTAAATTAACATTAACATATATATTAATTATATTTCATTACTTTTTTTAAGTTAATATTAATATATATTTTAATTATATTTTAATTTTTTACTTTAGAAAAATTAAAAGGTTATAAAGGTAAAAATAAATTTATTTCTTAAATTTATCCCTTATATAAAATTAATAAATTTTATATATATATAAAGCTATTAATATTATTAATTAATATTATTATTAATATAAATGTAAACCTATTTAAGTGTAAATCGTAAATTTATAAATTGGAAAATATTTTATTTTTAAAGATTTATAAGTATATAATAATTTTTTAAAAATAAATTATTAAAGAAAATAAAATGCTTTCTTTAATTATATTTGTTTATATAAATTAAGTGAGGTAATACTTTATAAATAAAAATCGTTTTCTCAAAAAAAACGTTTTTAAGTTAAGAATTATTTTAGCGTTATTCCACCGTTTCTTAACCCTACATTTTGCCGCTACGGTAGGTATTATACCCAGAATTACATGTATGTAAGTATTCCATGCACGTACCTTACATACGTACCTTATGTATGTATATAAGTGCCATATATGTACCTTATAATATATATCATATCACTCCACGTCTATCGTTATGGATTATACAAACGCCGCCGGACTTCTAAATGGCAGTTATGTGAAGGGTTCAGATAGGACTTGAATGCATCCTATTCCATAACATGTCAAAGGGGTCTAGACATCGTCTACATGTGATACCCAACCCACGCCAAACTCCGAGATAGCACATGAAAATATACATACGTCGCTAAGCATATCTGATAACACCACCTTGTATCCAACATGCTCAATGAGACCTAGTCATGTCGTGGCCGCCAAGAGTCGTCTAGAATTTCTCCATGAAGTTCTTGCGAACAGTCCACATCCGAGCCCTTTTGCCGTAGATGTACATAGGTATCGTGAACAGAAGCAGGATGAGCTGGATAACACCGAGCCAGATAAACACCATCTTGGAGCCATCGTGCGTAAGCCACTCCGTCACAAATAGACTAAATACGAGTCCATGAAATATGTTCTTGCTGAAATTTAGCGTTACTAGCGCTTCTCCGGCATATTGTCTGTAGCTGTCGACGCAGAACGTGATGGAAGTCGTGGAGCCTAATGAGCAGCCAAATGAGACAACTCCGAAGAAAACCGTTGGGACGATCCAAGGGTCGTTTTCGCCAGCCGACCACCCGAACCCCATGAGTCCTATAACCGTCGTCACCGCCACTGGCGCTGCCATCACAAGTCGAAACTCGGGCTCGTAGAGGCCTCCATTCCTACGCGCCATCGCTCTGACGATGATATCGCTAACTTTGCCTGCTACCGCCGTGCCTAAAACGCCACCGATAAAAGGCGATATGTAAACGAGTCCCGTGCCTAAGGCATTGAATTTATAACTACCTTCCCGGTATATGACAGCAACCGATTCCGAGATGACGATCAACCATCCGATCGAACATGCGTAGACTGCAGCCGACCAGAGCACCGCTGGGTAAGAGAATAGAATGAGAGGGCGAATGGCCGCCTTCCACCATTTGTCTTTATTAAGCCGGCCGTGATGCACTTTCAGCTGCTGAGCAAATGACTTTGGTGGCGCGTTCCGCAGTGCATGTGTATAGGCTTGACCCCTGGTTATTGTTCCCAAGTTTGAAAATGACATCTTCTCACTCTCGGTATCAGAATGAACCGCCCCTGAGGCTGGATGAGCTGGATGTCCTTCTTCCACCCGGAAACACTCGTCGGAAGTGTTTTTATAATATGGCGAGTTAAAATTCGGTATATCTGTCGTCGGCGGGGCAAAGCGCCCTGGGTTTTCCCAGTTTGCTCGTGACCATCCGCTGCTGGTTGACTGTGAACGGCTGACAATCGGACGGGGAGTGTGAGGCGCAGACTCCACTTTCTCATTGGGTTCGTTAGTCACCGACTCCCCGGCAACTCTAGACTCATCCCTGCTGCCCCATTGGATCGTAGAAGGTTCCCTTGTCGGCGTCGTGATCATGAAGTCGTGACTGCGTCCAGAATCGAGTACTGATTCCCCATCAGGCTCCGGCGCAAATCCCACGTGAGGTCTTTTGTGGCGGGGCTGTGATATAGCTGAAGTGGGTTCATGATGGTCCTCTGCAGGCTTCTCTTCGCCCACGTTCGCTATGGCTTTCTCTCCATTGGCCACAGCACCCTCGTGTAGATGGGCTTTTGAGAGTTGCCGAGCTGAGGATCTTCTGCTGAAAAGGCTAGGTCGCTTTGGATGCCGACGTGACCTTGGTATTGGAGACCTGTCCCAGAACGTCTCAGGAACAAAGAAAAATAGTAGAGTTCCACAAAAGCCGACAACCATTGCAACGATCCTGAAGTGACTTGGTGAGCTAGGGAAAGAAAATCGACATAGGCGGCCGGCAATCGCGCCTGTGTCAACTCACCAGAATACCCAACGCCAACCGAGACGCCCAATAATAGCAGCACTGACGAGAGGAACCAAATTTTTGCCACCGAGTAATAACAAAGTATACACGCCAATCCGATACGCCCTTTCGTGCAAAAAGAAGATCTCTGCAATAGTAGCAGAGGGGAGGCATTCCACAGGACTCAAGGCGATGCCCTGAAATATCCGAGCTAATATAAGCGAGGTAAAGTTAGGTGAAAGAGCACACCAGACTGCCGATAAAATAACGAGAATTGCAGTGTAGAGATAGACGGGACGCTTCCCATATAGTATGGCCGTGGGCGAGAAAATGACACATCCGATCCCAAGACCCATCATGTACAACCCCGTCGTAAGCGAAACATCGGCAACGTCAATCGCATAATCTGTTTGAATTGTTAAGAAAAAGGAGGTCCAAGTCGGGGTAAAAGCCGCCAGTACATACCATTCGCAACATCAGTAAAACCTGCCGCGATGATGGGCGTGGCTCCACCACCGATCATGCAGTAGAGACCTAGGGATAGCAAAGCAGAGTCTCGGCGCCATGTTGGCCAGTTTAGCGGATCGTTTCCCGAATCGTCTGGCTGAGGATCCAGGATGATCTGCCCGTCCTTGGTCTTTTTCTTCACATCCTCTTCTTTAGGTGACGGGTGCGGGGGTGTCTCCTGGAAGAAGCCAGTTGGGAGGGAAGAATGAGAGGTCCTCGCAGGAGCGTTCCGAAGACCCAGAGGCTCATTTCGGCCTTGAGCAAGGAGTAGGACAGATCCTAAGTAAATAGTTAGCCCAGATGTTGGCTATTCCAGCTCGTACTAACTTACCGGGGACCTCTATGGTCTCTTTATCATTCAACATTCCCATATTCCATTTCGACCTCCCGTTGTTCCGAGACTCATCGTCGTTATCACTATTCCGCCGAAAGAATAGCCGCCGTAGACCCTTGGGCGTATATTTCTCCGTTTCCGCCATCCCTTTATGAATGCTGTTGGAAAAGATGACTTTTTCCTAATAGGGTAATTAAGACTTCTAGATTAGACCAGGTGTGGTAATATGTATCGTAATGATAACAATAAAAAAACACAATAATCTATATATCAATATTATAGAAGTTTATGGATCGAGTTAATTAAACCAAGGTAATGAGAGCTAGAAGGTTCAAATAGGTTGAGTAGTTAGGCCGTTTTGAAGGTAGATGGGGTGAGAGATGTATTATCTGGTGGAGACGAGTCATGCAGTCGAGCTCTCGGCTATGGGAGAAAGACTAAAAACAAGGTGAGATCCACCTCAATGAGAAGCTTCTCTTCTAATTGTATTCTGATAATGTCGCCTGATGTAGTAATATGCCGACTCGAGTAAGGCAAGGGCGGCCTGAAACAAGTGACAAGACGCGGGGGAAGCGCCGGTCGATTGCTACCTGTACAAGAAACGGCGAGTAGATGGGGGTGCGCCTGCAAACGAACTAGGACGTCCTCGTTATAACAGCTGTTACGGTAGTGTAATTTCAGAGCTGGTACCATAAGGTTCTATAATAAAAATGGACTGTCCCTGAGAAAGTATGAGCTGAGTCCGTGGAGAATGAGATCAGTTTGAGGGATACAAACAAGTGTTTAGTCAGTCAGGTTCTGAGCCACGACTCAGAATTGGCTTAGCAGTACATAGTCAAGGTGGGTAGGTGTTTGTGAGGAGCAGCTGAGCAAGGCGAATTCCAGCGAAGGGGGAATGAACCCCGATGATTTCAAATCCCAGCTAGATATGAATAGAATGGGGGAAAGTTTTTTTTTTATAAAAGAAAAGGTGGAAAGAAAGGGGTATATTAAGAAGGGAAAGAAGCGTGGGCTCCTGATATATGATTTCTTTTTTTTCCCTAACAAAGACGAGACGACGACAATAGTATAATCAACACGATCGTGATGTACCATTCAAGGATCAGGATTTATGAGTAAGTATTCGCCTAGTAGGAATAGCGTGCTGGTGACAAGGCCCCCAGTAAGCCAATGGGATAGTAAAAGACGTCTATATATGGAGTCTCGTCGTTAGGGTGTATGCTCGCAATGCGCAGGTTGGTCAGGCGGTGATGGCACATGAGACCGATCACCCCGTCGCCATCAGCCGTCAAAGCGGAGCGGCTCTTACACAAGGGTATTGTAGGTGGGGATTTACCGTATGTACATGGATGTGTGTATGTACGTCCGCATATATTTGGCATGGCTGGTATCATAGCTGGTATTTGACGTTATGACGGGTGGTGTTATGATTGAGGATAGGTTAGTTCAGGTGATCGCCCACTTTGGCCAAAGAATCAAGCATCCACAAGGCTGTCGTCAGAGTACATAGAGTGCGTGCATACCGTATATATGTATGTATAAACACGCATGATGTTGGAAAGATATGGAGAGATGAGGAATACTCTGAGCCGCTGAAAGCGGTCAGAGAGGGGAAGAAGAAGTCTCTATCCCCACGGTGCAGAAGGAGTTCAGGGTTGGGACAGCGGGGGTAAAACGCTAGATGGGGCTTGAGGGACCCTATCTATGCACTATGACGGCACCGTGGGCCTAATATTACTTTTGCGCCTACCTGGGTACCGAGATGCAATCCACTAACATGTGCACATGCGCTTGCGCACCTGCCCCTACCGTACATACATGTATGTACCTATGTATATACCGTATACATTGCTCAAGACTGCTTTTCACAGTATATAAACAGATCCAGGTACTGTACACAATAATAGGCACGTGCTAGATATGTATGTATGTAAATAATTGCAGCTTGAAAATTTCAAGATTTTAAGCTGTCAAGGACCAATACTTAAGCTTCACACATTAATACTAGAAGCGCCTAATTAATTCTTTCAATCTACACAATCTACATAGGCACAACGCTTTGCTGATCCTTGCTAGGTTCCACCATATCTAGTAGTTGGGATTTGCATTGTCGTTGTATCTGTTCGAACTATTATGACTGCGCCTATCTCGTTTGGCTTCTACATAGGTTGATTACAGAGTCCCATCCCATAGATACGCAGATCCAGCCACCAAGCGGCACAGTCTCGTAATCGTACCGTCGTCACCGTTCACGCTACCCACATCCGGATCCAGATTCAGCCAGCAACCTTGGTGGTGGCGTCGTTGAAGCCTTTACTGGATGATTTGCTGTTTGGCTAGATTCTGGCTAGATTCTATCTTCGCCGGTCGTCTCAGCTTTAGTGATTGCCGTATCTCATGGCGTCGCGAATCCCACCCCTCCTAGACACATATCTCCACCTACCACCTGAGACATCACTCGTCCTTCTCAGCGGGGTTCTGGGATCGACGCCAAACTGGCTTGTTCTCCGCTACCTTTATTCCCTTTTGTCGAACCCATCTGTTCCTGTATCAAGGGAAGATGGCCTCGATTTACCCAGAAATGATGGCAACAGCGTGGTTCTTATCAGTTTCCTGCGAGATTATACCTTCTGGAAGGATGGCGTCGGGAAGCTTGGCATCGATCTTGACGTTCTAACCAAGAAGGGCAATTTTATCTTCGTCGACGGTCTCACCGGCTTATTCCATGCTTCGCAGAGCCACGCCCCGGAAAGATCTCTAGGAAGGAAAGTCTTGTCTGCACCTACACTGCAACACTTGCGTAGAGAACTCGAAAGTGCCGTAACCCAGGTTCAGCATTCTACTCCCGATCAGAGGATT
Organism: Hypoxylon sp. PDH2405; assembly: GCA_023628415.1. Lineage (NCBI taxonomy): Eukaryota > Fungi > Ascomycota > Sordariomycetes > Xylariales > Hypoxylaceae > Hypoxylon > Hypoxylon sp. PDH2405. Next base: position 66,818 of record JAMAKT010000089.1, on the reverse strand, counting down.
GTGCTAATTGCCGACCACCCGGACCTGCTATTAGCCGCCTCTGGAGATGGTGTCTCAGGCCAGGCAATACGAGAAGCACTACTCGACATTCGCGAGGTAAGTCGTCCGGGAACAAGATGTCATATATGCCATTTCACCTCTAGTTATATCAAAAAATTAATGACAGGCCTGGAATAGAAAGTACATTCCTCCATTGTCACTATATCCGCAGATAGACCATTGATATCGTCAGAAACGACGCCCTTAGAAAAGGAGCATGCGGCATTTGCTGTATCTTTGGCCCACGATGCCCATCTCGTGATCAGTTCAAGGATGCTGGATACCGGTACGGCAAGAGACGTGAGCGGCGTTCTAAGAGTCACCCCAGGTGGTGGGCATTACGACACCGACTCTGTAGTTGAAGAGCGAGAACTACTGTATTTTGTAGCTGGCGATGGTGGAGTACGAGTTTTTGAGCGAGGCCAGTAACTACATGTATTTAGTCGTAGCTACTTTATTTATGGGGTTTATGGGGGAGCCGGCCAGTAAAATGGCTTCCTCCATTCGAGATCAAACAGCAAAAATGGAAGAAGCCTATTTCCCAGCTTCAGGTATATTCGGCAAGCAACCCCATTCTCTCCTAACCCTAAGAAATCGGTCACACTCAAACCAGCGTATGGATGTCCACTGGCGAGAATCTCATGGTATTAAAGGGAATCGTCGAGTTTGTCAAATCATGATGCCATTTTGTTCGGAAATGCTAGCATGACATTCCCGCCAGACTCAGATATGTACGAGTCCGTGATGAGCCAGTCCAAATGTCAGAAAACACCGTTCCCCTGCCATGCCACTACCATCACCCATCACTCCTTGACGTACGCCTTACTTCAGTGCCGGACCTCTCGCCTCCTTGGGTGTGCCGGTTCGGAAGCCATTCTTAAATCTGCGGGTGACAATAGAGAGGTACCGCATGCGGCCGGTACCGACTGTCTTTCGGCGCTTGGCCTTCTCGCTCCAGTTGTCTGCAATTGTTCAAATTAGCTCCGTACATGCCTAGAAGCAGTCCAGCATATTCATAGTCTCCGGTATGGTATTCCATTCCTTTTCTGCAACGAGGTGTCACGTACACTTTCGGATCTTAGCGGCTGGGTATCCGCAGGCGGCGCAGGTGTGCTTCTGAATGTGGAGAGAGCGACGTCCTATTTAAATACGTTTGTCAGTTAAGTTCTTCGCTGTCACATCTCTTGCGCATTGCACCGCCGTACACATTGCCCTCCAAGGTTGGATTTTACTGACCACATCGTCGGCACAAAGTGTGCGTCTTATTGTGACGCTTTCCGAAGCTGGAAGTTCCCTTGGCTATAATCGAAGTCAGTCGGGAGTTGAGAACGAGGATGGAATTTCGAGGTGATACGCACTCATCTTGGCAACGAAACTGTGTAGTTCTTGTCAGTATGATGATTCGGTCAAGGCTAATTGAAATATTTGTGTCGAAAGTGTTTAGTTGTACATACCTTCAATTTGTTCTGAAGGAGTTTCGTAAGTTGTGTGCGTTTTGACTCGTTTTGACTAACGTTGGTAATTGGTCGTTGGCTTGCGTGCCTTGTGGGAAATGCCTTGTGGGAAATTTTTTGCTTTGCGATTTTTCGTGGGGAGGAAGGGAAAAGACTTATCCGAAAAGGAACCGACGTGGGAACCCTAAGAGCATTAGTTACATAAGCTGTTCCGATAAATGTAATAGGCGGTCTAATTGCATAATAGCGTGGTATAAATCGGATAGCCGTCCGATGCACTTACGACTTATGACACGGTCTGTGTTGGGTGTACATGTAAGTACTCGCGTACGCTAACACAGTGGATAAGCGATAAGATAAAGTGGGGGAGGAATCGGGAGCTTCCACCCCGCCCTTCTCAGCTGCCATGGATGCTGTCCCTGTGCCTTGTTAGCCCATGTGACGGTAGCTTCTAATTAGGGTGAAGCGGGCTTGTCGTTGAAACCTAATAAGTGAATGAAAGCTAGTTGCTAAAGATGTTGCCTGCCTTACCTTCAACTAACCCGCATATGTAGACGTCGCAAACAAATATATCTTCTACATCTTCACCTCTTCCATCCCACGTCGTTTATCTTTCAGCCACAGAAGCAGAAGCAGCGATACCTTTCTTCTGATAAACTCGAAAGCCGATAAGACGCCCGCGTCGTTGAACGTTTAATATCTGCTGGTCATCTTCCATCCAAGATGAATCTCATCTACTCGACGGTTAACACGATCCGGGACAAGTACACTCCCGTGAGCCATACATCGACCTTTCGGAAGACAGGTCAGATCACTCCCGAGGAGTTCCTTGCGGCCGGCGACTACCTCGTCTTTAAGTTTCCAACATGGTCCTGGGCAGATGCCGACTCGGAAGCAAAACGTGTAAACTATCTACCGCCCGGGAAGCAGTTCTTAGTCACGCGAAATGTTCCTTGTAACCGTCGCCTCGACGAAAACTTTGCTGGTGATGCAGGCCACGAGGAAGCAGTCGTCGGTGACGGTGACGACTTCAATTCCAAAGGTCACGCGGACGATGATGGATGGCTGCGCACTGGTGGCCTGAGCAGCTCGCAGCCACTTAAGGCGAAGGATGTTCGGACCGTTGACGATGCGGGCAATGTAGGAGATAGTCTGGACGATGAAGACGAAATTCCTGATATGGAGGATGACGACGATGACGAAGCTATCATTCGAGATACTGATTCCCACAAAAAGGCGGGGTGAGTACTCATCTCCTTTTACTCACAGTAGCTTTTCTACAAGATACTAACAACTTACTGTCACAGAGCTCGCCGCAGTTATACCCTCTACATCATGTACTCACCTTACTACCGAACGCCCCGCCTCTACCTATCAGGCTATTCAGAAGGACAACCCCTCGCGCCTCATCTTATGATGGAAGATATCGTTGGCGACTACAAGGACAAGACGGTGACTTTGGAAGACTTTCCCTTCTTTGCCAACAATGTCAAGATGGCCAGCGTGCATCCATGTAAACATGCTTCCGTCATGAAAACTCTTCTAGATCGCGCGGATGCGGCCTTGAAGATCAGGCGCGACAAGATGAAGTCAGGGAAGGTAGTGGGAAACGACCCAGGGATGGAAGGCCTCGTAGACGAGATCAACAAATTAGACGTCAAAAGTGCCGAGGCCGCCGCTGAGTCAAGCAATGATGACTGGGAAGAAATCGAGGTAGAGGACCAAGAGGTGGCTATCCGGGTCGACCAATACCTCGTCGTGTTCCTTAAGGTAGACAAAAACATTTCTCATAGACGAGGTTGGAGCAAGCTAACTGAAGTTTAGTTTATGGCCAGCGTGACCCCTGGCATCGAGCACGATTTCACTATGGGCGTGTAGTCGGTCACATATTGCGGCACTCATGTGGAGTGGATAGGCCTGGTTGTTGGTACCTTCTGGTGGCGTTCGGAAATTGGATGTGGGCAACAGCGTTTAGAGCACAGGGTCGGTTTTATATTTGTTTGTTTATTTGTTATATCAGTGAGTACTGGTATCTGACCAGTAGACAGGCTCCTCTAATGTCGTGTGAAGTTTCGAAGCAGTCCCTCCTATACTAAGGACCTTTATCCAATAATTTTCTTAGGACGTGACTAACACTTATTCCGGGGGCGATGGCTGCGCCTTACCTAGCTGGAGGTAGGAAATTAGTACAACAATACCAGGTCCTCAAGAAAACCAGTGAGACGTACTACTACATCTACCCTCATCTGGCCCCTCCCCACCATCTGGCTAGGTTGGAAAGGAACAAATATTTATGTTGCTTGCAAGTACAAATCCGGAAGAAACATATACCCAGATAAACACGGCTGGTTTAGAAAAAAAATATTTAAATAAATAAATATAAAAGGAAATCCCTATACTATATAGCTATCTTTCAAAAAGCTTTTTCTTGGTCTTGGGCCGTGATAGCTTCAGGCCGAACTCCTGTGAAGTCCTTCGGATTCGTCTTCACGGTCTCCTCTTCACCAGGCATATCCGAACCCGATTGGATTAGAGGAGGAGTTTCTCGCCAAAAATCCTTTTTGCCAGTAAAAAGCCGTATCATCCACGGCGGTAATACACCACCGCGCACTCGCCAAGTCCAATGGTCCTTCTCGGCTTTGTTGGGCGGAACAATCCGTCCCCTGGATAACTTCTCGAGCAACCATACGAGTGTGTTGAGCGTGATATATAAGCAAATGCCACCAATGAGTCCGTCGGCAATGCTATAAGTGAAAGGCATTGCGCAGATAGTTATGAACTAAAGCAACTCAAGTTAGCAATCACTTATTCTAGATGGTCTGGCGGATTGCCTAGAGGAGAAAGGATATGATAGAAGAGCATGTTGCCAGCTATGAATTCTACTCACAGCAGGCACGGCATCGCCAATATACTTCCAATTAATCTCGGTCACTGCCTGCATCATCATTGATCCGACCAAGACTAACACGCAGCCGGTGGCCCATGGCGGAATCGAAGCAAAGATTGGCGCAAAGAAGATGGAAACGAAGAAACACAAGCCCGTGGTTATCGAAGTAAGTCCAGTCCGACCTCCCTCGGAAATACCCGCACCACTCTCGATGAAAGCAGTAACAGGTGGGCTTCCCAAAAGTGATCCAATAGAAATGCTAATGGCATCAACCATGTATGCGATAGTTGAACCTTCAAAATCCTCGGTAATGGGGTCGATAACGTTAGCAAACCGCGCCATGGAATACTATAACGTCAGAGTCAGCATTTACAAGGAGTACAGGGCTTTTCTTTTCGGAAGCCACAAAACGCTCAGGGCTTCTGCCAGAAGCTGGGATCAGCTTGGGCAGTCTCCGAGACGAGACATCCCAGAAAAGGGTGAAAGAAAAAAAGGAAAAAAAGAGAACATGCTCACCAAGGTCCCCGTGCAATCTAGAATGTCCACATAAAGGAAGGTAATAAACGCCAGGCCGAATTGCCCCCCATACTCAGATACGTCCCATCGTTGGACGGTGAGAGTCTTGGTGATCTTATGGAAATCCACCACCTGTTTAAAAAAGTCGAATGCGTCATCACCGACGGCTGTGTATGGAAAATAGGTGACGGAAGTCCCTCGAGGCCACGAGACGATGCTGACTAGGAGAATTCCGGCTATTATTGCCCCCTTTACACGATACATCATCAGGAGCACAGTAAGTACACCCCCACAGAAGATACCAACCCAGAGTGCTGGATTACGCATCTTGGATCCATCAGGGCAAAGCCCTGTATCAGGGTCAAGCGCGCTGGACGGGCAGCCAGCTAATTCAAGGGGGGTGGACTGGGCACCCGTTAATAGGCCAATACCCTCGCTATACGTGAACCCGATTAAGGTGAGGAAGAGGCCGATACCTACGCTCGTAGCGAGCTTGATCGATCGTGGGATAGCCCGTGCGAGCCACTGGCGGAGGCCGAAGAGTGCAAGGGCAAAGAAAACCCATCCTTCGACAAATATTGCGGTCAAAGCTACAGAGTATGGAACAGCGCCTGTGCCGTGATAGCCAACCACGGTATACGCGAAATACGCATTTAGGCCCATACCAGGAGCTAAGGAAACAGGACTATATGGGGGCCGATTAGCTAAATCCGGAAATGCACGACGGAGGAGAAAAGGGATTGGAAGCACATACAGATTCGCAAACAAACCCATGCAGAACGAGGACAGCGCCGAGATGGCAGCGGTCGCGGTAACGAGGTCACGCTTGACTTCGGCGGCACATAATAAATAATCTTCATTTACATCACAGACAGGATCGTCTGGTCCGCCGTTGCAAACGCAAGTCCCTTTTCGTAGCCATCAGCTCCTTGTATTGAATAACAATAGCATGGATGGGAGACATACCACCAGTATCAGCTACGATGCTTGAGTTGACCGCGAGAATATATGCCATAGCAAAAAAAGCCGCTACACCCGCCCTCAGTTCGGTGAAGAAGTAGGACCCCTTTCGTTCCTTAGGCTATTCATCGGTAAAGGTAACCTCGTCAGCGACCAGATTTCTTGATGCGCACCACCCATTGAAATATCATCAACTTACATGGCCAGATCCATCGAGCTGGAACCAGCGCCCAACAGGACTCTTCGCAACCATGGCGTTGATATCGTGAACCCACCCCATATTGACGGGACGCTCTCAACCACGCCAAATATAATTCTTAAGGCATTTAAAACCAGTGCACGACATATAGAGCAAAGGGTTACAGGACGTGTCGGTGCATAAGAAATATATGTGAGGGAAAAGTCTGGAGACACATGACATGTGAGCACCTAAAGGGTTAAAAATAAAATAAAATAAGAGAGAGCGAGAGAAGAAAAAAACTAGGATCCCAAGCTAGTAGCTAGTAGGGAAGCGTGAAGATGCCAATTCGTGCTGGCATTGGTTGGCTACGAGTTACAGCAAATCAGATGAGATAATACCCTTACAGACCTTATCACTCCATCTTAGCTTCGAGCATGGGTGATCTTACTGATGTAGATAACTTTTGCGCCTAAGACTGCCGTCTAATACAGAACTGGCTATGCAATCCAGACCTTTCGAAAAAAAAAAAAAAAAAAAAAAAGAGAGAGAGAGAGGGTGGAGGTGGGGGTTGGATATTTATTGACTGCAAATTTGCTAAAGTTACCAAGATCGAGTCAAAGATTAGTAACCCTGTGATAAGTACCGTATTTTGATCCAGGCATTTCGAATAATTTTTTTTGTTGAACGCAGATCTTTCAATTACGTCCTTAGTCAAAATTTGTCTCCTCTCGTCGATTGACTGTAGACCTAGAGAAAGAGGCAAGCGACATTGGCGAAAAGAGTCATTCAGCTCCAAGCCCTAACAAGGCGAAGGTGGCCAAGAAAAAAAAAGGAGATTTTAGTACAGGTTAGTGGCGAAGTTCAGCAGTGAATAATTCTTAATGGAGCGGATTCTACATCAACCCAGATAAGGAGGCGATGAATGTCTAACGCATGGCCGAATTTCCTACTTCAGGTAGATTTATCAACTATATATTGCCGCTAAATCAAACAAGGTATGGAAGCCTATCTTTCCCCCTCTCTCCTCTTAGTCTAACCCCCTGTTCATTTATCACGGCTTATCTTCGTTTCGAAAGGACTATACATAATTCCAGCCTCTTGAGATCTACACTCGAACATCTAGCTTCTTGCTAGCCTCCACAGTGGCGTTTTGCTCAATCTGCTCCTGCTTCAGTTGCCTGTTGACTTTGTTTTGGACCTTTTCCTGCACCTCTGTACCTTCAAACATGAAGGAAAGCTCTTCCAGTGTCCGGTTATGGGTCTCTGGGAATAAGAGATAGACTGTCGCAATTTCGACTAGGATCCAAGCGCAGTAAACCAAGTAATATTTCCATCCAATACGATCCAGCGCTACTGGGTTCACATATGTGTTAAAGAAGACGGCGAACCGGACCGTTAACTGCTGAACCGCTACAATAGCTACATCAGTAATAGATCATCATTAAATAAATCAAATAAAATAAGATTTATCTTACAGATCCCTTTAGCTCGTTGCGAGTATGGAAATATCTCCACCACTACAACACCAGAGTTAAGCACTACAAGACAGAACGAGTATTTACACTATATAGGTTACTTACTATAAGTATATACCAAAGAGTTCCATCCAATGTTATAAAACTATGAGTTTGTGAGCCTTCGTAATCCTCATAGAATAGCAGCATAAACTCACCGGGGAGTAGACGAAGATAAATACCAAGACCGGAATGGCCGCCGTTGCCGTGTTCTCAATGGCAAATCGGGCCGAAGCCACCGTCCAGACGGTATAGACGACTGCGATGCCAATAGTACACGTGAGGAACATAACACGGCGGCGAAAATGTGGTACGATTATAGCAACAGGCACGGCATTTATCAAACCCCAGCACGTGTTGCTGAGTATGACTTTCTGCACCGTGCGGTTCTCGGTAATGCCAACGAGGTTCAAAATTTTCTTCACTGTGACATGTTAGCCGCCTCATAGTAGATATTGCCCCGAAGCAGCCAATTCGCCTCGGCACGGCGGAATGCGTATGATACGGGAACAGCTCATAAGGTGTAGTCATTTCGCCTACTACGCGATCGTTAGTACCCTACACAGCCAGTACGGAGTTGGAGGCCGGGGGCTATCCTTTAGAATTGAGATCTGGTTAGTACTGTTAAGTACACGGAATGCACGCACCTGTAAAAGGAAAGGAGCCCATTGCCACTCCATTGAGTGAAGAATCCTACGCATTCAGAAAAAAAGAATGTCAGTTAGCATCTGAACGCCTTCATGCTAAATGGCACACAGTTCTCTAGGCGTCACTTCGCTAAGAACTCTATAGTTGAAAAAACGTGACTTCTAGTGATTGGGGTACAAAAGGAATGATCGAGGGATAGGGGCTAGAACTTATAACACATATGATTCTTCTTACATACCGACAATTGCAGCCAGGAGAAACCGTCGTCTCATTGGAGGATCTCTATGATACAAAATCAGGAACAAGCCCGCAAGGATGGGGGCCACATGTGGACACACCGGTAAACGTCTGCCCACACAAATGCCTTGGTGTTTTCTTTTTCTTCCGCAATGGTGCTCTGAATTTGCGCGAACTCGAGACGAACAAACTCTTCCCCGTTGTCACCTTCACCATGATACTTCTGAAGGATGGCGTATGCTTCGTCGGCGCGGTCCGCTGAAATTAAAAAGCGCGGGCTCTCCGGGCAAAATGGGATGAAGCATATCTGGCACAAACTAGGAACGAGTTGCAGAAGTGAGGGTAACCTCCAAGACCAAGTGCTACTCATTTGAAATGTTCCATATGTGACACCGGCGGCGACTATTGCTCCGACATGCCAAGAAGCGCTGAACAGAGAAGTCAACGTCGGCCTCTCTTTTTCGTATGCGAGTTCACCGATAAGTGACGAGGCGTTTACAATAGCGAATGGGATGCCAAATCCAAGAACCCAGCGAGAAGCGAGAAACATATCACTACTCCGGGAACCTGCCTAAGTGTAGTATTAGGTTTAGCATGTTTCCATATCGTTACTCCTGACATAGAAGGGAGAGGAGCCGGAAAGGAACACATAAATACCTGAAGTCCAGCACCCGCACACAGCATCAAAGATCCCACCATTATAGTCCGGCGGCGGCCAAGGTACTGAGAAACGGTAGGAATGAACGGGATTGCCATCAGCGCCCCAAGGGAATACATTGCATTTAATAGGCCGAGTCGGCCCTCTGTAGGATTATCGAAGTCTTCGATGCTCTTTCAGCAAAAGCGCGTATTAGAAGATAAACTTGTATAGGTTTTGCCTACATTCAACCCAAGATGCAACAGCTTGTAGGGAGTTCATCATCGAGGAATCGAAACCTGAGGTCCATTCAACTCCCAGTGCACATGGAATGAGTATCTACGGATATCGTATCAGAAGAACAGAAGCCTTGTTAAACTATGCGCTGAATGAAGTAGGTGGAACATGACCAATGTACGAGTTATCCAGCAACCGGACCGCGCAACTTCAAAGAAATTGAGGGGGGGGGGGGGGGGGAGAGATTTTAAATGATATCAAAGGGAGACTAACTAAGTAGAGTACCCGTAGATTGTGCTTTCTGTACCATTTCCTAGTGTCTGCCTGCGCAATGATGGCCAAGCGGGGGTTAACAAGGTGCTCCTTACTTCCAATGATCGCCATCATTAGTATTGTAATCCTGAGTATATAAAAGGGGCATGGAAATTAGAAAACCTCACCTTACGAAGAGGATGGGCACACAATTATATTAGTTCGACCCTACGTGATACCATATGGGACATGACGGGAACGGAGGCTTACTATCCGTATTTGATCTTACTTAGTATTTACCCGAGTTTTACGAGGGCTATTGTGTTAACTTGGAGAAGCTTATTAAGAATTTCCTATCGTAGAGATTTTACGTGTTGATTAATTTAAAAACCTTAAAGTGTGGTAAGTGCGGTAAAAGGTGTAAGGTATGGCAGGAGGTATGGCAGGAGGTGTGGTAGGAGGTGTAATAGGAGGTATGATAGGAGCTATTGTAAAACTTAGGCTTTTGTATTATATGAGCAGGTTTCGTTAGTATGGCTTTATTTACTTCCTCCCCAACCTTTTCTTTAGTAGTAGGGTTTTGTTAAAGCTATTGTTTTATTAGTTAATATAACTATTTTAATGTTATATTAAGGGCTATTAAGCCTTTATTACTTATTCTTATATATAATAATTATTTATTTTTATAAATTGTTATAAATAATTTTCTTTTTTTAATATTTTTTAATATTTTTTAATCTTTTTAATATTATATTATTAATTTAACGCCTTTTAATTATTATATTAAATAATTATTAAATTAAACCTTAACTTAAATAATATATTTTTAATATTTCTTACGTGCTTTATTTTTATTATATTTATAATAAATAATAATTTATTTATAATTACTTATTAAAGTTTTTTATAATTTAATTATATTTCTTTTTAAATTTATAATTATTGTAATAATATTAAAAAGAAATATAATAATATAAATATTTAATTACTTTATTATTAATATTTTATTAACTTTTATTAACTTTTTTATTTTTAATTTATTTTTAATATAAAAAATAATATAATAACCTTTATATAATATATATTTTAAGTAAAATTTTTATTTAAGGAAATTCTTTTTATTAATAATAAAACATTAACTTAAAATCATTATTAATATTTTTATAATTTTTAAATTAAAGTTATAAAGATAATAAATTATTTATATTATAACTTTAAAATTAATAAAAATATTTCCTAAACCTTTATTTTTAAAATATATATTATAATATAAATATATTAATATTTTTTTATAAGTTTTCCATTAATAATATATAAAATAAATAAAATTAATATATATTTTAAAAAATTTAAAAGTATTAATTATTTCTTAATAATAAAAAATATTAACATTAAAAATTAACTAAATTTAAATTTAAAATAAAGCTTTAATAAGTCGTTATTAATAAAATAAGGATATAATAAAAAGATATATTCTTAATTAATTAACCTTTTCTTTTTAATAAAAAGCTTTAATTTTATATAATTATATTAAATTTTATTAAATATATTATTATTATTATTATTATTTCTAAGTTTTATATTTTTAATTTATTAAGGTTTAATATTTATAATTATATATTTATTATTATTAATTTATTACCATTAATATATTAGCTTTTTATCTTTTTTTCGCTTTAATTTTTATATTATTTTTTATAATATTATTACTAATATTATGTTATATATTAATAAAAATCATTTCTTAAGGAATTATTAAATAATAACTTATATTTTATTAAGGTTAATTAAAACTTTCTTATAATTCTTTTATATAAATAAAGCTTTTAAAGCTATTTATTAATAAAATATTTATTTTACTTTAATATATTAAAAACATTTTATTATAATATAATATATAATTTCCTTTCTATTATATTTATACTTAAGAATAATTATATCTCATATGTTTTTATTAAATAAGAATATTTTAAGCTTTATTTTTTTAATATATATTTATATAAGGATTAATGCTTTATATTTTTATAATTTATAATACCATTTTTTTATTTTAATACTTTATAAAGTAACTTTTATTATAATAATATTTTACTTATATTTTATTTATTTATATAATATTTATTATTCTTATATTATAATATTTTTTAAATTATTATTAACCTTAAACCATTCCTTAAATTAAATCTTTTTAATATTATTATTATATTCCTAATAAATTATTATTAATTTAATATTTCTTTATTAATAATTTTAAGCCTTTATTTTAACTTACCTTATTTATTTTGTTATTTTATTTCTTATTTCCTTAATGGCTTTATTAAAGCTAATAAACTTAATATAACTTTTAAACTTTATTATCTTTATATTAAAATATAAGTTAATTAATAAATATCTTATTTTATTTTCTAATTATATAATTAAAATAACCTTATATATTTTACTTATTGTTTATAAATACTTTAATTATATAAAGTTTAATTTCTTTATTAAATCTTAAGCTTTAAATCCTTAACTTATAATATATTATATTATTACGTTATATATTATAATATTTTAAATAACTTTTATATATATTTCCTTTACTTTAAAAGCATTATATGCTTAATTATTAATTATTAATTTAAATAATATATATTATTAATATTTTATGTTTACTTTAATAACTTTTAAATATTACTTTTATCTTAGCTTTTTATTTAATTAAATCCTTAAAAATTTAATATTTTTCAATAATTTAATAATAATATTTTTTAAGATTATTATATCCTTTATTAAGGCATAAATTCTTATAAAATATATTAACTTATTCTTTTATAATATAAAGATTATTTTAAAATAAACTACTTAAGATTTATATATTTTATAAGCTTTTTTTAATTTTTTATAATTTCTTATAATAATTTTAAATATTATTATTACGGCTTAATAAAAGATTAAATAAGGTAATTAATAAAAGAAAGCTATCCCTTAAAAAAACTAATATATCCGAATGAATATTACATAATTAAATAAATAAAATAGAAATCTTTTTTATTTATTTAACTTATTTAAATGAATAAAATAAATAAATAAGCTATATAGTTATTTAAACTATTTAAAAGGTAATTATTAAAAGGAAAAGGAAATATAATAAAAGTAATATTCCTTATATTTAATCATTTATTTTTAAGTTATTAATTTAAGCATTTATTTTCTTTTAAATAAGGGATATTTTAAAATTTCCTTTATAATTAAAAGTTATTATTAACTTATTCTTAAGCATTATTATTTTATAAAACTAAGGATTTTAAAGTATATATTAATTTATAAAAGTTATTAATTAAAAATAATAAATAAAATTATAACATTTTAATAACTTCTTTAATTAATATTAAATTTTAATTAAAAGGAAAACTTACTTATAAATAATTTTTAAAGAAATACCCTTTAAGTTAAAAAAACAATAATAAGTTTTAATTACGTTATAACTTTTATTAATAATATTATTATAAGGAATATAATTATAAGCATTTCCTTATATAAGAAAACTAATATAAAAATTTATTATAATAATATAAAAAGTTATTAAGCTTTTAAATATATCCTTATTAATTATTACCTTTAAGAAAAAATAAATAGCTACCTTAAAGGAAATAAAAAAAGGTAATAAAGAAAAGAAAAGTAATAATAATAAGGAAAGCGAAGAAAAGCTAATACCTTAACCCTTAAAACCTTTAATACTTTAATTTTAACCTTTAAAACTTTTAACGTAATATTTTTTAAAGTTACTTAAAGCATTAAAACCCTTAAAAAACTTAAAGCTAAATAATAATAATAATATAAACGCATTAAAGGTTAAAGAATTTAAGCTAACCTTTTTTAAAAAATATAATAAAAAATTCCTAATAATTTTTTAATTTAAGTTAAAACGTATTTTTAATTTTATTAAAGCTTAATAATAATAAAAAACCAAAAGGTATTAATTACGTTTTAATTATTAAATACGTTAGCATTTAATTAATTCTCTTTAATTTTTAAGGATTAAATTAAAAATAATAATAACGTTAAAAAAAGATTAAATATATTTTTCAAAAGTTTTTAAACTTTAAGGAAAGAATTAAGCTTATATTTAAAAATCCTATCCAATAATAAAAAGCTAAAATTAAGTTATATTACCTTTAATAAAATAAATCCGCGTTAAATTATACCATTAAGTTTAAGAAATTAATTATTTAATTTAAACTATTAATTAAAAATCTTCTTTATCTTTTTTATTAAGGATTAAAAAACATATTAAAAATAAACTTTATAATAACGATTTATATAAGTAAAGAAACCTTAAGCAATTTAATACTTTTATTAAAAAAGCTATTATTATTAATAATAAAAACTTTAAATAATACCTTAAGAAGTAAAAAACTTTATTATAAAAGATTAAAAAGTATTAATTTAATAAAAATAAATGAATTAATTTTAAGAAATTATAAAAAAGTATTAAAATTAAGTTTAATTCAATTAAATTTAATAAATCTTATGCTTAAGGAAAAAAGCCTTAAAATAAATTTAAGATTAAATATTATAATTATAAAAGGATAAAATATTATAAAAATAAATATTAAAATAAAAAACTTAAAATATATAAAGAAAGAATACCTTAAAATAAAAAGATATTAAAAACTATTATAAATAATAAGAATATTAGTAATATTTTCATTATTATAATTAATTAAATGGTTTAAAAGAACTTAAAAGTTAATAAATATAAAGTTTATTAAGAAATTAAACTTTACGTTTATTAGTTTTATTTAAAATATTTTAAATTATTACTTATTATTATAAATAATTATAAATGTTATAAGATTAATTTAATAATATATTTAAGCTATTAAATTAAATATTTTAAGGCATTAATTTTAAGTAAAGTTAAAGCTTTAATTAAGGTAATATATAAAATAAAATATTAAAAGTATTATAAGAATTTTAATTATAAAAAACATTATTAAAAAGAATATAATAACTTATATTAAACCTTTTATTAAGATAATTTATATTTTATTTATTAAGATTTAAAGAATAATTAATATTATTATCCCTTTAAAGATTTAAATATTAAGCTTTTAAAACTTAAGAAATATTCATATAATTATAACTTATAAAAGAAATATCTATAAATATATTTTTAATATTTATAATTTAATATTAATTAAGAAGTTATTATATAAGGATATATATATTATATTAATATATTTTATAATTTCTATAATATATTAATTATAAAAGTAAATAAAAAAGAAGTTAAAAGGTAATTATAAGTAATATATTATATATTTAATTAATTATAAAAAAATAATTATATAATTTAAAATTATTTAATATTAAGGTTAATTATAAATTAAAATATGTAAGAATAATTACTAAAGTATTTTAATAATTTAAAGATTAATATTACTAAAATTAAAAATATTTTAAATTCCTTTAATATTATATTATTTATTTTTTAATATTAAAATTACTTAATATTTCAAACTTAAAACATTAAAAATAATATTTTATAATATGTTAAAAACTTTTATACTTAGCTTATATTAAATTAAACCTATAATAAATTATTAATTAATTTTAAGTAGAAATTAATAATTAATTAAATAAATATATTATATGAAAATATCCTTTAAATATTAATTATTATATAAAGAATTAATAGAATTATTATAATAATAAATATTAAATATATATTATTAATAAAGTTAAAATATAAAAACTTAATTTATTAAAATTAAAACTGTTAATATTTTTTAAGAATATTTTAATTATAAAAATAATTAATAAAAACTAAAAAATAGCTAAGGCTTTTATTATTAAGGCATTAAGGAATTAAGGAATTAAAAAAGGAAAGTTCTTATTTAAAATAAAGGTTAATTTTAAAGGAAAGAAATAAATTATAATTTAAATTAAGTATAAAAATAAAAAGCATTAAGCCTTAATAAATTTAAAAGTAAAATTAAGTTATATATTAGCAAAAATAATTAAAAGGAATAAAATTCCTTAGAAATATAAATAATAATTTTATAAATTAATTACTTTTAATGAAAATATTATAACTTATAAAAACGGTAAAATATTATAAGAAATAATATTATTTAATTTAAAAATTTAAGGATATTAAAATATTATTAATTTTAATATAGTTAATATTAATTATTATAACTTTATTTTAAGAATAAATTAACTTAAATAAAGTAATTTAAAGATATATTAAAAATAAGTTATTTTTAATAAAATCATTTAAAAAAATAACCTTTAAAATTTACTAAAGAAATAATATATATAACTTTTAAAATAAAAAAGTAAAAACAAATATTATTACTTATATAATTTAAGCTTTTTAACTTAAAAGTTTATTACGTAAAATATTACATAAATATTTGTAATTTTATAAACTATTTAAAGATAAAATAAAAGAAAAATTATTAAAATATAATTAATGAAATTATAAAATATATTTTTAAAAAGGATAATATTTTAAATTATGCTTAATATATTTAATAAATTAAAAGAAAATATAAATACTTTAAAAAATATTTAATAAAACCTTAAAAAAAATATATTTAAAAATTAAAATCATTATTAAAATATTTAATTATAATAATACTTAAGGTAAATAAAAATAATAAGTAATGTTATTTTAATAGTATTGCATTTTAATAATAACTTTTTAATTTTTAAATTCGAAAAGCGGTAAGTAATTACTATTAATCGCGCGCCGTTCTTAATATCCTTTAAGGAACTCGTAAAGAAATGAAAATAACTTTAATAATAAATAATGTATTTAATTAATTTATATTATTTAAAAGAGTTAATTAAAGCGGTTTTAACAATATAAGTTTTATTTAAGTATATTTTCCTTTAAGCGTTATAATAAAGTAAAAATATAAGTAATTAAAGCTTTTTATTATATATTACTTTTAACTTAATTACATTATTATATATACATATATATACACACATATATACATATATACACATATATATACACTTATATACGTATATATAAATTAAATAAAACTAATTAAATTAAACTAATTAAATTAAACCTATTATAAAAGCCGTTAAAATAATTATAAAGGATTTAATTATTATTTACTTTTTTTATTAATTTAACGTTTAAAAAAAGTATACCTTAATAAAACTTATATTGTTAAAACCGCTTTAATTAACTTTTTTAAAGAATATATATCTTAATTTAATTAAGCTTATATTGCTAAAGTTATTTTCATTTCTTTATTATTCCTTTAAAAAGCGCGTAAAAAATATAAGGTATTATTAAAATGTAATACTATTAAAATAACATTACTTAAAATAATAATTAAAAAATTAATAAAGATAAAAAACTTATATAAAAACGATGTTAAGATCGCGATCACGTGACCGATTACTTAATGTTAAGGCTTAAAAGCTTCGTATATTTATATTTAACTTTACCTTACGCTTTTATAAACTTATACCTTATATAATTAATTATAATTATATTTACACTTATAACTATATAATTATACTCCTTTATTAAGTAATATTAATAAACCTTATTTATTTAATAAACGAATTATTAATTATTAATACCTTAACTAATAATATTACTAAAAAAATAAATATATATTATTTTTAATTAAGTTTATAAGAATAAATTAATAAAGTTAAAATCTTTATAACTTTAAACCTTAAAAATAATTATTATATAATATAAATAATTAAAAAATATAAGTAATATATAACTTTTAAAATAATATATAAATATTATAAGTATAAAGTTATACCTTTTAAATTTATTAATGTATTAGTTATTTTTTAATATATAATTATAATAATATTTAAGAAATATTTAAATAAATTTATATTCGTTTACTTAAATAATATATTAATTTATTTTAAAGATAAGGAAAAGTATTAATAGCATATATTATTAATATTAAAAGCCTTAAAAAAGGTTAATTTATTAATTTATCTTATTAAAAATAAATAACATATTAAAAAACTTAATTATTTAAGATTTATAATAACCTTAAAAAAGATTTAAATTTAAAAGGAAAAGGTAATAATAATTAAGGATTAGCTTAAACTAAAAAGCGTTATAAATATATATATATATTATAATTTATTAATTATATTTAAGGATTAATCGCGAATTTTAAAGCAATTATTAAACCATTAATAAAATTAATTATTTTAAAGAATTAAAAAGAACCTTTTAAATTTATTAAAAAATAAGGAAAGCTTTTAACGAAATTAAAAAGGTTATTATAAATGAAATAATATATAAACTTTTAAATAATAATAAAAAGAAAAAACTTAAAATAAATATATTTAATATAATAATTAAAGTAGTTTTAAAGTAATTTAAAAATAATAGAAAATAATATTTAATTATATATTATTTTAAAGTATTATATAATGTAAAGCTTAAATATAAAATCTATAATAAAAAGTTATTAATAATTATTTAAGTATTAGAAAAATAATAATTATAGCTTAATAAAATTAAAGAACTTATTAATATTTACTTAAACCATAAGAATTTAATATAATTTATAATAACTTAAAAACTTAACTAAAGATATAAAAGATAAATAATTTTCCTATTTTAATTTAACTTTAAAATCTACTATATTAAAAGAAAAGAAAATTGTTACGATCTCGTTTATTACTTTTAATTAATAACTCTTATAAATTAGTATATACTTTAAGGTCCTTGGTTTTATAAGGTAATAATATTTAAGGATTAATTAAGAATATCTTTAGATTATAAAGAAGGTTTTAAAATATTTCTTATTTAAGAGAAAATAAATGCTTAAATTAATAATTTAAAGAATAAATAATTAAATATATAAGGAAACTTATCTTTTTTATATTTATTTTCCTTTTTTAAATTATTATTTTAAATCTATAGATTTATGATTTTATTATATAATTTTATAGATTTTTAATTTCTTAATTTATAATATAAGATTCTTAATTTATAGATTAAATTATGTGATTTTGATTTAATTTTAATTTTAAAAGTTATCTTTTAAGTTATAATATTATTCTCTTTCTTTAAGGTTTTTATTTTAAAAATTAATATTAGTAAGTCCTTTTTTTATTATATATTAATTATATTAAATTATAATATTAATAAATTTGGTTTATAAATTTCCCGTTGTTTTAAACGGGCTATCGAAAATTAGGTAGCATTTTTTTAAATAGTTCTTTCGTAAGGTTACCCCAAAATGCTTTATTCCTACTACAAGGATTATAAGTTAATCTATATTATCTTTAAAGATTTTAATCATTATATCAAATATATTTATCTTAATTAAGCTTATTATAACGTATTCGGGATTTCTTATAAGGAAGTTTTAAAAGTTACCTCTTAATTTTATAATCTTAAGGAAAAGCTTAAGAAAGTTAAGGAAAAAGTGGAACTATTTACCATTAAAATTTATCATTTATAAAAATAAAGGAAATATTAGGTTAAAAAATTAAAATAAATAATTATTTATAAGTTTAGCTTTATTAAAGAATTAAAGTATATTAAGTGGAAGGAGTAAAAGGCTTTTAAAAAAGAAATAAATCCTAATATTCTTAAGGCTTTTCCTTTTTTTTCTTAAGCTAATTTAAATCTAAACATAAATCCCTCTTTAATTTTAACTAATTTAGATTTTAGCGATAAAATTCTTTAAATTTCTTAAAATAATCTTATAAATATTTAATAAGTTTTTATATATTATTTTTTAATAAATAATCCTTTCATTTTATAAGATATTATAATTGGTTTTTAATTATTTATAAATTTAATATATATTTAACCTTATATTTTTTTAAATTTTCTTTAAGTTTAAAAGCTTATTTAATTTTAACGTTCTTTAATATAAGTTTTAATATAATAATATAAAATACTTAAATTTAAAGTTTTATTTTTAATAATATTATAAGTTTATAATTAATATTTAATAGGATTTTCTTAATTTTAAAAGGTTTTAGTTTTTTAAAATTTAATTTTTTACTTAGCTTTTTTATATAAATTTATAATATTTTTAGCGTTAAGTATTATTTATTATAAAGTAAATAAATCTTATCTTCTCTTTATAAGATTAATCCCTTAATTTTTTTATAATTATAATATATTATTATTTTATTTTAAATAAATTATAATTATTATTATAGTTATAATTATAAGGTTTATATTTTAATAATAAATACTTTTATTTTTAAAGTTATTATAATAATTTCTAAAGTTATATTATTAAATAATTCTTATTTAATTATTTTTAAATAATATTTATAAAGGGTTATATATAATAAAATATTTATATCCTTATTAATATTAATATTATAGGTTATTTAAGTAATTAATAATAATTTAATTCAATTATTTTATTAATTATTAATATAACTTCATAAATGTTATTTAAATATTTAATTTAATTTTTTAGTTTATTTATTTATTTAAGGGTATATTATTATAAATAGTTTTTACTTAATTCTTAATTTCTTTATTAAACTTATCCAAAACTTAGATATAAAGAGCTTATCTTTATTTAAAATTATTTATTTAAATAAGCTATATTTATTAAAAATTTTTTATATAAATGTAAATATAAATTATTTTATAATATTATTTATTTTATATGAAATAAAGTATTTATATTTAATAAGTTTATTAATAATAACCTATATAATGTTGTATTAAAATCTTATTAAGGGGTTTTTTAAGATAGGTAAGTCTATGATAAAATCTTATATAATAATATCTCATAATTTATTTAATATTTTAATTAATTAAAGTAGGTTATATGATTTATATTTAATTTCCTTAACTTTATTATAAATGTTATATTCTTTAATAATTTTAATAATAATTTTCTTAATATTTAAAAAATTATAAGTTTTTTAAATTCTTTTAATTATTTTAAATATTCCTTAATATTCATATAAAAGATATTTATAAAATTTTTTTATAAATATTTCCTTAATCTTATTAAGGATATATATTTTATTTTAAAATAGTAACGTCTTATTAAATCTTCTTTATTAATATAATTCTTTAAATTCCTATTAATTATAAATATCCTTAAATCTTTATATTTAATTATTTTTATTAATTTAAATATATATTAGGATAACCGTTCCGTTATTTTATTATTTTAATATTTAAATATTTTTTTTAACCTTAATATTATAATCTTCTCTTTAACTAAAGAGGTTTATTTAAATATTTTCTTTTCCTTTAATATAATAGATTTTAAAGTTAAATTAGGATAAAAAAATTATTTATCTTTTATATTTTTAATTAAGCTTTTAGGTTATTATAAACTATATTAGGTTCTTATAATTTAAATAAATGTTAATAAATTCTTTAGTTTTATTAAACCATAATTACCATTCTTTTAATATTTAAATAATTATTAATAACTTTTTATTATAAATCTTATATTTGAGCTTTATATTATATAATACTTTTAAATAATATATGATTAAATACCACTTTCCATTATTTTTAAATTACTTTAAGACTATTTTAACCATTATATTTAATATATCTATCTTAAGTTTTTTCTTTTTATTATTATTTAAAAGTTTATATATTACTTTATTTATAATAATCCTTTTAATTTTATTAAAAGTCTTCCTTACCTTCTCAATAAATTTAAAAGATCCTTTCTAATTTTTTAAAGTTATTAATTCTATTAATAATTTAATAATTGCTCCAAAATTTATAATTAATCCTTAAATGTAATTAATAAAGCCATAAAATATACATATATTTATAATGCTTTTTAATTTAAGCTAATCTCTAATTACTATTACTTTTCCTTTTTAAATTTAAATTTCTCTTAAAATTATTATAAATCTTAAATAATTAAATTCCTTAATATATTATTTATTCTTAATAAAATAAATTAATAAATTAACCTTTTCTAAAGCTTTTAATATTAATAATATATATTATTAATATTCCTCCTTATCTTTAGAATATATAAATATATTATTTAGATAAATAAATATAAATTTATCCAAATATTTTCTAAATATTATTATAATTATATATTAAAAGATAGCTAATATATTAATAAATTTAAAAGGTATAATTTTATATTTATAATATTTATGTATTATCCTAAAAGTTATATATTATTTATATCCTTTAATTATTTAAATTATATAATAATTATTTTTAAGATTTAAGGCTATAAAAATCTTAATCTTATTAATTTATCCTTTTATAAGTTTAATTAAGAATAATATATATCTATTCTTTTTAATAATATTATTAAGATATTAGTAATTAATAACTTATCTCTATATAAGTTCTTTATCTTTATTAATTTTTTAATTTTTGTTTTTATTTATTTTAAATATTATTATAATTAAATATCCTAATAATAATTCCAATTCTTAAATATATCCTTTTTTAAGGTTTTATTAAATACTTTTTTAAAGTACTTTTAACTTTTCTTAATTTATTAAGTATATTGGAAATAATTTAAAATATTATCCTTCTTTAAGGTATATTTTATAATCTCATTAATTATATTTTAATAATTTTTCTTTTATTCTATCTCTAAATAGCTTATAAAATTACAAATATTTACATAATATTTTACATATTAAATCTTTAAATTAAGAAGCTTAAATTATATAAATAATATTATTTACTTTTATTCCTTTATTTTAAAAATTATATATATTATTTCTTTAATAAGTTTTAAAGGTTAACTCTTTTAAATAATCTTATTAGAAATAATTTATTTTCTAATATATCCTTAAATTATTTCGTTTAAGTTAATCTATTCTTAAGATAAAATTATAATAATTAATATTAATTATATTAAAAATAATAATATTTTAATATCTTTAAATTTTTAAATTAAGTGATATTATTTCTTATAATATTTTGTTATTTTTATAGGTTGTAGCATTTTTATTAAAGGTAATTAATTTATAAAATTATTATTTATATTTTTAAGGAATTTTATCCCTTTTAACCATTTTTATTAATATATAACTTAATTTTACTTCTAAATTTATTTTTTTTCTTTAAAATTAATTTTTACTTTAAATAAAGATTTTTCTTTCTTAATTCCTTAATATTTTAATAATAAAGGCCTTAGTTATTTTTTAATTTTTATTAATAATTTTTATTATTAAAATATTTCTTAAAGAATATTTATTATTTTAATCTTAGGAGATTAAATCTTTATACTTTAACTTTCTTAATAATATATTTTTAATATTTATTATTATAATAATTTTATTAATTTTTTATATAATAATTAATATTTAAGGGTTATTTCCTTATAATATATTTATTTAATTAATTATTAATTTCATTTTAAAATTTATTAATAATTAATTATAGTTTAGGGTTAATATAAGTTAAATATAAAAGTTTTTAATATATTATAAAATATTACTTTTATTTTCTTAAATTTAAAATATTAGGTAGTTTTAATATTAAGAAATAGGTAATATAATATTAAGGGAATTTAAAATATTTTTAACTTTATTAATATTAATTTTAAAATTATTAAAATATTTTAATAGTTGTTTTTATATATTTTAATTTTAAATTAATCTTAATATTAAATAACTTTAAGTTATATAATTATCTTTTTTATAATTAATTAAACGTGTGATATATTATTCATAATTATTGTTTAATTTTTTTTTATTTATTCTTATAATTAATATATTATAGAAATTATAAAATATATTAATATAATATATATATCCTTATATAATGGTTTTTTAATTAATATTAGATTATAAATATTAAAAATATATTTATAAATATTTTTTTTATAAGTTATAATTATATAAATATTCTTTAAATTTTAAAAGCTTATTATTAAAATCTTTATAAAGATAATAATATTAATTATTCTTTAAGTTTTAGTATATAAGATATAGATTATCTTAATAAAAGGTTTAATATAAATTATTATACTTTTTTTAGTAATATTTCTTATAGTTGGAATTCTTATAATATTTCTAATATTTTACTTTATATATTATTTTAATTAAGGCTTTAATTTTATTTAGGGTTAATTCTTTAAGGTATTTAACTTAATGGTTTAGATATATTATTAGGTTAATCTTATAATATTTATAATTATTTATAATAATAAGTAATAATTTGAGGTATTTTAAATAAAATTAGTAGATGTAAAGTTTAATTCTTTAATAAATCTTATATTTATTAACTTTTAAATCCTTTTTTTAAATTATTTAATTAATTATAATAGTAAATATATTATTAATTTCCTTTTTATTTGTAATGGCTTTTAATATTTTCTTATTTTAAAATATTCCTCCTTTATATACTTTAAGTTTTTTATTTTTATATTTATTTTTATAATATCTTATCTTTCTATAATTATAATATTTAATTTTAGATTTATTTTAGGATTTCTTTCCTTAAGTTTAGAATTTATTAAGTTTAATTGGATTAAATCTAATTTTAATATCTTTTTATAATTTCTTAAAGTTAATTTATTTATTTTTATTAAATTAATATCTTTTAATCTTTTATAATAAAATCTTTTACTTTTTAAAATATTATTTAAAGTTCTTATTATTAATAGTAATGATTTTCTTAATAAAAGTATTAAATTATTTAAGGTTTTTTTATTTATATAAATTATTATTATAAAGTTTATTCTTAATATGCTTTTTTAATTTTTAATAAAAGGAATAAAAAAAACTTTTAGCTAATAATTTAGATTAAGTAATTAATTTCTTAAACTTAATGATATAATCTAACGTAAATTTATCTTATTAAAGATAATATAATTTGGTTTTAACTTTTTATTATTAAATAAAATCTTTAAATATAAGTTTAAATTTTTCTTTAAAGTTTAAAAACTCCTTAAAGATATATTTGATTTCTTCTTTAATATTATTACTATTCTTAACCTAATCCTTAAGAATTAAAGAAAATTAATTAAATATTAATCCACTTAATAATTAAGACGTAATTAATATCTTTTAATATTTTATTATTATTAAGCTTTAATAAAATTAAAAATACGTTTTAATTTAAATTAAAAAATTATTAAAGTTTTCTTTTTTATTATATCTCTTAAGAAAAGTTAATTTAAATTCTTTAACCTTTAATATATTTATATTATTATTATTATTTAAATTTAGATTTAGGTTTTCTAAAGGTTTTAATACTTTAAATAACTTTAGAGAATATTATGTTAAAGGCTTTAAAAGATAAGATTAAAATATTAAAGGCTTTAAAGATTAAAATATTAACTCTTTTTTACTTTCTTTATTATTATTACCTTTTTCTTCTTTATTACTTTTTTCTTTTACTTCCTTTAAAGCAATTATTTATTTTCCCTTAAAAATAATAGTTAATAAAGATATACTTAAAGGTTTAATAACCTTAAATATTATTGTAATAATTTCTTATATTAATTTTCTTATATAAAAAGATACTTAAGGCTTTACTCCTTATAATAACGTTATTAATAATAATTATAATATAATTAAAGCTTATTATTGTTTTTTTAAATTAAAGGATATCCTTTTAAAAACTATTTATAAATAAATTCTTTTCTTAATTAATATCTAATATTAATCAAAGAAATTATCAAAATATTATAATTTTATTTATTACTTTTAATTAATAATTCTTATAAATTAATATATACTTTAAAGTCTTTAATTTTATAAGGTAATAATATTTAAAGATTAATTAAAAGTATTTTTAAATTATAAAGGAAGTTTTAAAGTATTTCTTATTTAAGAGAAAATAAATATTTAGATTAATAATTTAAAGAATGAATAATTAAATATATAAAGAAACTTATCTTCCTTATATTTATTTTCCCTTCCTAAATTATTATCCTAAATTTATAAATCTATAATCTTACTATATAACTTCACAAATCCTTAATCTCTTAATCTATAATATAGGATTCTTAATCCATAAATTAAATTATATAATCTTAATCCAACCTTAATTCCAAAGGTTGTCTTTTAAGCTGTGACAAAAATATTTAAGCAAATCTTTTTAGCTAAAAAAAGATTATAATATTAATGTTAAAAAAGAAATATTTAAATATTAAAACAATAAAATAATAAAACGATTACTTTAACATATATTTAAGTTAATAAGAATAATTAAATATAAAAATTTAAAGATGTTTATAACTAATAAAAATTAAAAAAATTAACGTATTTCATAATTAAGTTAAATACTTAATTAAGTTAAATACTTTTTAACTTTTTTAATACTTATTTCATTTATTTATATATTTATCCATAATTATAACATATTTAAATTATTTAAAAATATTAGATTAAACCTTATTATTTAAGCTTTAAAACAAAACTAATAACTTAACTTAAAACGTATTACTAAAATTTATAATACTTTTTTATTTACCTTATATAATAAGATAAATAATATATTATTTAAACGCAATATTATTTATTCTTATTTAAAGTTAACTTTAATAAAAAAAAATAATTATTTAACATATTCTTAACCTAAATATATAAACATTTCCTCCCTAAATTTAAAACATTAAAGAAATAACAAATATACTACTACACAAATATAACGTAAAACACATTAGAAAAAATTAAGCTTCCAACTTTATTAAATAATAATTAAAGCTTAAGATATATTTTAGTTAAAGAATTAATTATTAAAGAGTTTTATTTAAAAATTTAAACATATATTAAAAATAATTTAACCTTATTTAAAATATAATTACAAAATATAACATATAAAAGGAAAATATTTATAACTTTAATAAAACTAAATTTATAATAAATATAATTACATTAACAAAAATAATTATTATAAGCTTTAAAAAGAAATTAAAGCTTAAATAAAGCTAATAAAGTAATTAAGAATAATTTATAATTATATAAGCTATTAATTTTTAAAATTAAATTATTCCTTTATAAATTATTATAACGAAGAAAAATTACCTTATATCTTAATATTATAATAATAAATTTTCACTTAATTAAATTATTTTAATCTTAAATAATAAATAAATAATAAATAAAATTATTATAAAATAATTAAAACATTTTAATAAATATACTAAGATTTAAATAAAGGATTTAAAATCCTTACTTATCTTAGATAATTATAAAAGCCATTATTTTTCAAATTTTAATTATTTTTATTATAATAATAATATTATTCCTTTTTATATACCTTCTCATTTATCCCATAAGTTTTAGCCTCTTAATATAAGCGTTTTTTCTATCCTAAAACATATATATAATATTAAAATTAAAGCTTTAATATAATAGTTTATAATATTTATTATAAAGGAAAATTTCTTTATTACCTTTTATAACATATTTTTTATTACTTTTATAAAAAATAATATTTAATTTAAATTTAAAAATACTAATTTAATTTTATTAAACTTAAATTATATTATTTTATAACTTAATATAACGCCAATAATTTAAACTCCCTTATTAAAGAATAATTTACTTAATATAATTTAAATTTCAAAGATATTAACTAACCTTAAAAATATAATTAAGCAATTTATTTATATTAAAAATAGAATTATTAATTATTAAATTAACTTCTTAATATTAATTATAAAAGTTTTAAGTAAAATATTAAAGGCTATTTATAAATTAATACATTAAATAACAATTTTAATAAATTAAATATTTAAATTAAAAAAGATAAATTACTTATTTAATAAATATTACAAAATAAAAAATAAACGCTTATATAAAGAAAAATCCTTTACTTATAAAAAAGGTTAAGTTTTATAAGAATAAAAAGGAAATATTAAGGTTATAAATATAATTAAAAATAAAGAAAATAATTATTATAAAAGGGTAAAGGGAAATATAAGGCGTTATAAAATATATAACAAAATAAAATATAATATAAAAACTTATAAAAAGGTTATAAAAACGTTTAATAAAAAGAATTAATTTAATTTATAATTAATTTTAATACGTTATAATTATATTTTACTTAATTAAAGTTATAAGGTTATAAAAAGTATTTAACTTAATTAAGTGTTCGATTTAATTATAAAATACGTTATATTAATAAAGAAAATTAAATAAAACATTATTATTTTAAAATAAAATATATATTCCTAATAAAATTAAGGAAATGTTTATAAAAGAATTTTATAAACATCCCTTATATAAATATTAAGAAATATTTAAAACGATTAAAAAAATCTAAGAAATTTATAATTTTTAAAACATTAAAAAAACGATTATTAAAATTATTAAGGAATATAATATTTATAATAAAGTTAAAGGAATTAAGCATAAACCATATAGCTTACTTTAACTAATTAAAATATTAAATAAATTATAGGATATTATTACGTAAGATTTTATTATAAGCTTACTTATCTTAAAAAGTTTAGCGATAAAATTTTAATATAATATTATATAAGTTATTATTAATAAATTTATTAAGTATAAATACTTTATTTTATATAAAATAAATAATATTATAAAGTAATTTACATTTATATTTATATGAGAAGTTTTTAATAAGCACGGTTTATTTAAATAAATAATCTTAGATAAAAATAAACTCTTTATATTTAAGTTTTAAATAAATTTAATAAAGAAGCTTAGAATTAAATAAAAGCTATTTATAATAACATATCTTTAAATAAATGATTAAATTAAAAGACTAAATTAAATATTTAAGCAATACTTATGAAACTATATTAATAATTAATAAGATAATTAAGTTAAATTATTATTAATTACTTAAGGAACTTATAACATTAATATTAATAAAGATATAAATATTTTATTATATATAATACTTTATAAATATTAATTAAAAATAATTAAATAGGAATTATTTAATGATATAACTTTAAGAATTATTATTATAACCTTAAAAGTAAAAGTATTTATTATTAAATTATAAACTTTATAATTATAATTATAATAATAATTATAATTTATTTAAAATAAAATGATAATATATTATAATTATAAAAGAATTAAAAGATTAATCTTATAAAAAAGAAATAAGGTTTATTTACTTTATAATAAATAATATTTAACGCTAAAAATATTATAAATTTATATAAAAAACCAAACGAAAAGTTAAATTTTAAAAAGTTAAAACCTTTTAAAATTAAAAAAGTATTATTAAACATTAATTATAAACTTATAATATTATTAAAAATGAAACTTCAAACCTAAATATTTTATATTATTATATTAGAATTAATATTAAAGAATATTAAAATTAAATAAGCTATTAAATTTAAAGAAAACCTAAAAGATATAAGATTAAATGTATATTAAATTCACAAATAATTAAAAACTAATTATAATATTTTATAAAATAAAAGGATTATTTATTAAAAAATAATATATAAGAATTTATTAAATATTTAAAGGATTATTTTAAGAAATTTAAAGAGTTTTATTATTAAAACTTAAATTAATTAAAATTAAGAAAGGATTTATATTTAAATTTAAATTAGCTTAAAAAAAGAAAGGAAAGGCTTTTAATGTTATAATAATAATAAATTATTAAGTAGTTTTTATGCCTTTAATTTCCTTACGCTTAAAGCGTTTTAACTTTTATATAAAACTTAAGCTTTAATTAATTATTTTCTTTAATTTTTCTACTTATATTCTTTTAACTTTTTAAAGGTAAGTTAGGTTTATATTTAATTACTTTATCTTTTAATCTTTAAAATTAAGAACTAATTTTTAAAATATTTACTTAAAAAATACCGAAAATATCATAATAAAAACAATATAATTAAATATATTTAATACATTTATTAAACTTATTAAAAGTTATGTATTTTGCCTTTAAGGCTTAATAAGCAAAGTAAGGCATTTCTTTATAACCTTTAAAATAAATAACTTTAATTAAAGCAATATAATTTTCGATAATTTTAAACTTTTAATAATTTAATAAATAATTAATTAATTTCTTAATAATATATCTTAATATAATAAAGATTAATTAAAAAAGAAAAATTAACTAAAATATAAAGGATATTACTAATAAAATAAATCTTTAAAATAAAGATTTTAAAGAAGGAAAATAATATTACGACTTAACGAGAAATTAAATTAAGTATATAATAAAAGAAAGTTACCCCTTAAAAAACTAATATATTCAAATAAATATTACGTAACTAAATAAATAAAATAGGGATTTTTTTATTTATTTAACTTATTTAAATAAATAAAATAAATAAATAAACTATATAACTATTTAAACTATTTAAAAGGCAATTATTAAAGAAAGGAAAAAATATAATAAAGATAATATTCCTTATATTTAATCATTTATTTTCTAAGTTATTAATTTAAACATTTATTCTTTTTTAAATAAAAAATACCTTAAAATTTCCTTTACGATTAAAAATTATTATTAACTTACTTTTAAGCATTATTACCTTATAAAACTAAGGACTTTAAAGTACGTACTAATTTATAAGAATTACTAATTAAAAATAATAAGTAAAATCGTAATAATTATTAATAAATTTATATTATTTATAAATTTTATTATTAAAATACCTTTTTATTTTAATTCTTTATATAATATAATAATATAAAGTATAAATAAAATAAAGGACAATAATAATTCTTATAATATTTTTATAATAATTTAATAATTTTTCATTATTATATTATTAAATATTAATTTAACTTTTTTATTTATTATAAAATTATTTATTTATTTAATTACTTAATATAAAAAGCCTTTCATAAAAAATATATATTTCATTTTTTATAATATAACATTATTAAATATTTTAAAAATATTTAACTATAAAAATAATATTATAACGCTATAATTTTATATAAAGAAAATTCGTTTTATAATTATCCTTACAATTATTTTTATACATTTATAAGCTTTATTTTCCATTTATTTTTTAAGGAATAAATATTATACCTTTATTATAATAATGATTTATATTATTATTACCTTCTTTATTATTTTATTTATAATACTTAAAAATATAATAAGCTTATATATATTTAAGAAAATTTATTTTTCTTTTATTTTCTTTAATTTAAAAAAGATTATAATTAATGTTTAGTGAAATACTTTAAAATAATAATTAAACATAAAACTTTGTATAATTATAATAATTAATATATAATATATTAACTTTTTATAAGCTTTTATATATTTTATAAAAAGTAATGTTATT
This sequence comes from Hypoxylon sp. PDH2405, assembly GCA_023628415.1. Lineage (NCBI taxonomy): Eukaryota > Fungi > Ascomycota > Sordariomycetes > Xylariales > Hypoxylaceae > Hypoxylon > Hypoxylon sp. PDH2405. The sequence continues at coordinate 36,062 of JAMAKT010000089.1, read as the reverse complement.
TTAATAATATTATATTTTAATAATGCCTTACTTTATAATAAGCCTTTTCCTTAATTAATTATATTAATTACGCTATTATAAAATACTTTACTATTATACTAGCTTTTTTTAATTAATTAATTAATTTAATAACTCTTTTTATATTGTAATTATATTATTAATAATTAGCTTATTAGTGATTAATTTAAGCTAATTTATTTAAGTTATTATTACTTATTAAGTTAATAATATAATTATTCTTAAAGATATTATTAATATTAAGGAATTCCTTTTCTTCGTTAAAGGGATTAACCTTTTTTTAAGCCTTTTAATTAAAAGTTATTAAAGCTTTTTAACGCTTTAATATTTTCTTAATAATATCATAAGTAAATTAAGTTTTTATTATACCTTCTTAATAACTTTCTTAACCTTTTTTACTATATAAACCTTTTTTTAACCTTATAATCCTTAACTTTTTATATTACCTTTATTAATTACACTTATAATATTAATATTATTGCTTTTAACTTAGTTAAAGCTTCGTAAACGTTTTTATAAGCTTTCTTAAGCTTGTTTAAATAATAATTTTTAATTAACTTACTTTTATTATAAAAGCATTTGTTAAATAAATTCATTAAGTAGCTTTAAGTTACGTTAATGCCTTTTTATTATAAGTAATTCTTTAAATATAATTGGATTATTTTTAAAACGGCCATATTAATTTTAAATTACTAAAGGTTTTTTAATAGTTAAATTAAGTTTAACCTTAATTAAGTTACGCTTAAAGTGTTATTATAAATAAAGGTTTATTTTAATAAATAGCTTAATTTTTAACTTTATTTCCGTGGGTAATATATTTTTAAATATTTTGTATTAATAAAGAAAACTTTATTATAAACAAAGCTTATAAAAGCAAAGCAATAGCTTTACACAAAATAAATATACCTTAATAAATATGTATTAAAAAGTATTTTAATACACATTATTAAGCTTTTTAATAACTATAATAAAGCAAATAATAAAAACGTTTTTAAGTTATTAACGGTTAATTTAATTTACACATTACTTAAAGTTATTATAAGTTATTTTTTAAAGGTATATAATTTCCATATTATTAATTATTTCCTTAAAGGCTTTATTAATTTATAATAAATTAAAGTAATTATTAATAATATAAAACTTAAACTTTTTATTATTTAACTTTATAAAAAACATTATATATATATTAAAGTTAAAATATTTTTATATATAATAATTAACGTATTTAAATTAATATAATATGTAATATTTTTATAAATATTAAACGTAAGTTAATTAATTAATAATAAATTTATTAATTAATTATTACTAAGCGTTATTAAAGTCGTTTTCGCTTTATAAATATATTATATGCTTTTAACATAAGAATATACCTTTATAAATATATGAGATTTTATTAAAGAAAGGATTAATTAGTAATAATTTGTTATAACGGTTAAGGTTATTTAAGCTTTAAAGCTTATGATAAAAATTAAGATTTAAATAATTTAAAGATATAACAACTATTTACTTTTAAGCTTTAACTTTTTATTTAATTATAACATTAATAATTAAGCCATTATAAAACCATTTATAATTAAATTAAAAACTCACATTTTTATTAATATAAAATATATAAATAAGCTTTTATATAAAAGGAAATTATTATAAAGCTAATAATTTAAATTAAGTATTATAATTAAAAACAAATATACTAAATAATTAAGCTAATATTTAAGCTTTAATTTAATTAATAGCTTTAAAAAACTAATTAAACCATTTTTAAATTTTATAAAGCATTAAATTAAATCTTATATTAAAGATTAATTTTGTAAATAAACGTTTTATAACGTTAAATAAAAGTATATAATATTTATTCGTTTTATATATATTATTATAGCTTATAACTTATAAATAACGCTTTTATATTTTCTCGTAATAAAAATAAGTTTAAAATAAAGCTTTAACTTAATTAAAATCCTTAATTATTTATTTTATAATATGCTTATAACCTTTTTATTAAAAGTATTAAATAAAAGCTTAAATTTATATAAAGCTTTAACGTTTACGTTTACGAAATTAAAAACGAACGTTATAAATATTTTTAAGTTAAATTACAATACTTAAATTATTAATATATAAAGCGTTAAATATTTATATTAAAGCTATAAATATAAATTATAAAAAAAACTTAACTTAATTAACAATATTTTAATTTTAACTAACTTAATAACATATATAAATTAAAAAATTAAGGAATTATTTGTAATTATAAGTAAAAAACAAACTTATTTCTTAATTTTTAATAAGTTAAAAGGTTTATCGTTTATTATTTTCCTTTAAAGTTATAATATTACCTTTTTAAAAATAATTTAGCTTTTATAAAAACGTCGTATAACTCTTAGTTAAAAAAGGTTTAATTTAACGGCTTTAATCACAAATAATTTCATAACGGGTTAATACGCCATTAACTTTATTTAAGTTAATAGCTTTAAAAATATTAAAGCCGTATAAACGAGAAAATTACAAAAGAAATTTATATACCTTTTCTCATAAATTTATAAAAAAGCTTTTTATAAGGCTTTCTTTAAGGGAATTTTATATATTTATTAAATAATATATAAAAGGTAAAAAACAAAAATAAAATAACATTTATATAATTATATTTAAAACAAATATTTCTATTAATTAACGGAAAAAACAACAATAATAATAACCATTAACTAAACGAAAACATTATATAATTATAAGAAAATATATTATAAAAAAAGCTTATTACAAAGGAAATTAAAGTTAAAGTTTTATAATAACACAATTAATATAGCTAATTAAAGAAAAAGCTTATTATAAAATAAAGCACTATTAAAATGTAATATTATTAAAATAACATTACTCTTTATAAATAAAGTATTTTTCTTTAATACCTTTTAAACTTTAATTTTCTTAACTATATTTTTAATTTATTTTTATTTTATTAATTTTAACATTATAAATGCTTTATTTATAAGCCATTAATTTATTAAATTAAATAATATATTTATAAAATTAACTTATAAATAAAAGAAAAACCCTTTTAATAATATATTACTTTTATTTTAATAACTTTTTACTTATTATTTTTCCTATAAGTTTTTTTCTTAAGATTAAGAAATATTTATTTTAATTTTATTATTAAACTTTTTAATTTAACTTATTATTTTAAGGATTATAACTTTTCATTATTATTTAAAAGCAGCATTATTCGCATAGTATAGTACTTATTTTTTTCCCGCGTAGTAAGCAAAATTTAAAAGTAAAGCTATACCTTTAACCCTTAATAACTTCACTAATTTTAATTAGCTTAAAATATAATTTAAATTATTAAATAAATAACTTAAATATGTATAAAATAAATTTAGTTATATTTTTATAAAATATATATAACTTAAAATATTAAAGGTTAAATATAAAAGCTTTTTAAAGAGGCTTATATAATATTTCTTTTAATATATTATAAGCTTAAAACTATTAAAAAAAGCTTTATTTAAAAGCCTTAAGTGCTTTAAAAGCTAAAAGAATATTACGTAAGTATTTTTAAAAATATTTTATTTTTAATTTTAAATAATTTAAGTTATATATTTTATATAATAATATAATTAAGCTTATTTTATATATATTTAAGTTATTTATTTAATAGTTTAAATTATATTTTAAGCCGATTAAAATTAGTAAAGTTATTAAGGATTAAATAAGAAAAGGGTTTTTAATAAGGTAAGCGATAAGCATACTATGTGGGAAAAAATAAGTACTATATTATGCGAATAATACTGCTTTTATTTAATACCTTTATTATAATATTTTAAAAATATTTTTTTTACCTTATATATTATTTCTTTAAAGGCTTTATTACTTTACTTTAAAGCCTTTTATAAATGATTTAATACATTAATTAATTTATTATTTTCTTTATTAAATTATATATTATTTTATATTTTTAATTTTATTATTTCATTATTAAACTATTTTATTATATAATATTTTCCGTTATAATATTATTATTTTAACTATTCTTTATAATTTTATAATTAAATATTATATATAATTATTTATATTTTCTAATATATTAAAATTATTAAATATAACTAACCTTTTATATTTAATTATAATTAATTACTTCTTTAATTTTATTTTCATTTTATTAAT